>PJEM01001912.1:170617-225719 GCA_004023845.1 Helogale parvula
GGGGGGGGGGGGGGGGGGGGGGGGGGGCGTGTGACCGGGGGAGCACCATGACTGGTGCTTCTTGAGCAACAATGGTTGGGGAAGGAAATATCTGAGCAAAAGTCCAGTGGCACTGAAGAGTGCTTCCTATGGAACTCTGGGAGATGACTGGTCCCGGCAGAGGGAACAGAGAATGTGAAGGCCCTCAGCTAGGAGTGTGGTTGAAGCCGAAGGAGAAGGGAAGTTGCACTGGCGAACCTGGAGAAGAATGACAGAGGGGAGACCTGTCGGGAGCTTGGGGTCATATCGTCTGGGGCCCTGCCGGCCACGCAAAGGACTTAAGTGTGATGGGAAATCACTAGCAGGTATCGGCTGGGGAGTGCCATGGTCTGGTTCTCGTGTTTCCAGCCTCTTCCCGGCTGCTGTGTGGAGCGAGAGGTCAGGAGAGGAAGCCAGAGGCTGGTTAGGAGGCTGGTAATGCTGATAATTATCACCAGCCAGGAGCCATGGAGGTGGTCACATTCTGGAAATGCTTTGAAGTCGAGCATCAGTCTGGCTGATAGATTAGAAGAGCGGAATCAAGGACAAACCCGACCTTTGTGGCCAGGCACTCAGGTGCATAGTGGGGCCGTTCTGGCAGGAAAGATGATGGGTGGGCCGCCCGTGAGGGAGCCCGAGTTCTGTACCGGCCAAGTCAAGTTTCAGATGCATGTCAGCCATCCAAGTGGAGGTGTTACGTGTGCTGTTGTCTATCTGAGTCTGAATACCAGGGCTGGAGAAGTAAAGGTGGCAATGTCAGTCTATAGGTGGCACTTAATGACCGGGATGGTGTCACATAGCACTTGGGGTGAAATGACAATTACGGTCATTTCTCAAGTCCTGTTTCATGTCAGGCATACTATTGTCTACCTTATTCTTATTCAGCCCTTGAACCAACTCCCGAGATATCAACATGATTACTTCCATTTTACAACTGAGGGAAAGGAGGCTCAGAGAGGGGAAGTATCTTCTTCAAGGTCACACAGGATTTGATGTGAATCTGTCTGGTTTCAGAGCCTTCATCCTCTTAGCGGCCTGAGGAAAGCAGTAGTCTGGGTTCTGACGGGAGCGGGCTGACCAGTTCATTTGGGTTTGGTTGTAGAGGACCTTGGACGCTGGGCCAGGGAGCTAAATCCATGCAGAGGCAAAAAAGCTTCCAGCAAAGGACAGGGCTGCCCGGCCATTCTCCGAGTTATACTTCCTCCTGAGACTCACCCTCATGGACTTCTGCCCTTGACATCCCACCTCCTCGGGGTTGGCCAGGTAGCCGGTGGCCCAGGCCGGTAGAGAGAGGCTTGGGAACTGCTCTCAGTTTCTCCAGAAGTAAGAAGGGGCAACTCTGAGCTTCCAGATCTCTCTGCTGCCCCAGGAAACTGCCTTCCCCAGGACAGACTTCTCTTCTCCCTCTCTAGATATCCGGGGCTGGTGACAACATTCCACCTACCCCTCTCCAATCCTGGGCTCGTAGACTCGTGGGACCTCAGAGCTGAAAGGCCCACAATCATCTGGGACAATGCACTCCCTCCCCCTGGATGGGAAGACTGAGGTCAGATAGCTGAGTCTGGACTGGAGTCCGGGTCTCCTGCCTCCACGTGATGTCCATCTCATGAGATCTCGGTGACTGGAAAACTTTCTTTTCCTTCCCACGGCTCAGAAACGGCACTGATGCTCCCAGGCCTGCAGCAGCAGCGGCGGCGGCGTCACCGAGTGTGGCAGGAACGGGGCCCAGCAATGCGCCTGGCCGAGCCCTCCCACCACAGACTAGTGGCCTCCCCACTTCTGATCCTCCAGGCCACACATTCTCCATTCGGAAGCAGCGGACTCGTTGAGAGCACAGACTTGATCACAACACTTCACAAGCTGAGGGCAGGCGCTGCGTCAGATCCGATCCTGCTTCGTGTTCGGGCTGCAGCTCTATCGTCCAGAGCCGCGCAGGTGCGTCTGTGTGTTTTCCATGCAGGTTTTGACCAGCTTCGCCGCGTTGCCCCACGCCTTCTGGTGCCCTACATCCTTCCCGGGCAGCCCAGGAAGTACCGGGAGGAGTTCCCGTCCCTTAGGGTGACCTTGGCCAATGGGAGGGTGGGGGTGGAGCCCACTTCTGCTTCTGCCTTGGCTGAGTGCTCCTGGCATTTCTATAGGAGAGAGCAACTGGACGTGGCCTGGGCTCCTTCCCAACACACCTGCACCCCGGATCATGCTCTCCAACTAAGTGCTCGCACTTAAGTCCTTGTCATCGAATCTGCTTTCTGGAGACCCCAGGCTCAGACATGGCCTATCACCTACTCACAGCAAGCCATGGAGCGTCACTTCATACAGGGACAGAAGTGACACACTGAGCAAGACAGACTGCCCTCCGCAGGGTCCGAATAACCAACCGCAATGGTACTGGGGAAGGTGGGACGCCCTCCATAAGGCCTCCCTTTCTTTCCTGATGGGTGGTGACACTGTCATATGAAATCGGACTCAGAGGGGATAGACAGAGTGCCACGCTTTCTGGGAATGGAGAGATCCCCTACCGTGTCCTTTTCTTCTACTTATTCTCTCTCACCCTGTATTAGATGGGCTCCTCTCAGCCCCCACCCCTGCGATCCCTAGATGCCCAGAATCTATGTAATGACATAAAGTGTTACCACTTGCGAAGTGTTCGCCATGGCCAGGCTCTGTGTGTAATGGTTGCCAGTGTGAATTTAGGAGCCAGACTCCCTGGGTTTGAGTTCTGGCGCTACCAGAACTTTGGGCAAGTCACTACTAATCTGTGCCCCACGGTCCTCATTTATCACATGGGGACAGTACCTCCGTCAGAATGGCCAGGGAAGTGACGTTAACATATGTAAAGTGTTGAGAGGTGCGCAGGGAACACAGATAGAAGTACCATCATAATTGTCAGAGCGCCTGGGTGGCTCAGTTAGTTGAGTGTTCACCTCTGGTCATGATCTTATAGATTGTGGGTTCGAGCCCCACGTTGGGGTGCTGCGGATTCTGTGCATGTCTCTCTCCGTCCCTCTCTCAAAAATAAACATTTTTTAAAAACGTAAGTGTATAATTATAATGGTCAAGTCTTTACTCTCACCTGTGGTCTAAGCATTGCCATCCAATTATTCAGAGAGACACTGAGGTTCAGAAAGGTTGACTTGCCCAAGGCCACACAGCCGGTCAGAAGTGGAGCTGGTGCTCAAACCCTGTCTGCCCCAGTCCAGAGCCTTGGGCACTAAGGGGACCGGTTTCTCAGAACGCAGGGACTGAGTTGCAGCTTTCAACTTTCTTCCACTTTGATGAGGCGCCTGGGTGGCTCAGTCAGGTGAGCGGCTGACTTCAGTTAAGGTCAAGATCTCACCGCTCGTAAGTCCGAGCCCCACATCAGGCTCTGTGCTGGCTGACAGCTCAGAGCCTGGAGGCTGCTTCAAATTCTGTCTCTGTCTCTCTCTCTCACCCCTCAAATATAAATAAACATTTAAAAAAAAGATCAACTTTCTTCCACCTTGAGAGGAGTATTGGGCCTGGCCTGTGGATGGGCTTTGATTATTTGATGGAGAAAACCATCCGCGGGGTCATAAAGGACCTCTGGAAGGCAGAGCAGCTCCCATTCCCCAGCCCTCACCCTCTGTCCCCTGATCCACTTACCCATCATCCCCAGTGTCAGCAGTGGCCAAGTGGTGATATCCAGGCTGCTAGAATCACGGGGCAGGTTTGTACATAGCAGTATTTCCAAAGCTGTATCCCAAGGAAAACTCATGTCCTCAGAGACCTACTGGGCTTAAGCAAAGACTAGCCTTGTGGCTAAAAATGCCTAGAAAATGTCAGGGTCCCCCAACAGAGACCCTTTCTCAACTCCTGGGACTTCTGAGATCCTTTACTACTGCACCATGGGCTGTGACTCTCCAAGAGCAAAGAGTGACACAGCGATTCCCAAACAAACTTCTTCAGGGAACCCTCTCTCTTGAGGACAGTCATTCAGATTTGCAGAACGGGCTTCGGGCACAGCTGCTCTAGTGTCTGGCGTACTCTACCCTCTTCCAGACGGACAGATTGCCTCAGCCAGATGGGGGCTTCCCTGAGCTGGCTGCTCCTGCCTGGGAAGTCTGTTGCCTGCTCTTGGGAGAAGGCGTGAGTCACCCATCTTTGGGCTTTGGGCGCCAGCTTCGGGGTACGGTGCAGGGTGTGTTCAGGGGGAGGTTACGAGCAGCCTCTTTGGCTACCCCCCCCCCGCGGCCCGGGACGTGAAGGCCACCACGCTACGGGCAGACCCAGTAGTGGCTAAGGCTCTGCCGTGGCGCATCCGTTGCCACAGCCATATTGGTTATTAACATGGAGAGTCTCCCGTGTCACCGCCCTGACATATCAGTTGGTAAATATTTCTAACGTCCTCCTTGGTGGCAGCTCTCCGTGCCCATCAGATGCTCTGGCATCAGAAGACGTGGGCAGATGAAGAACATAGGACCAACGGTGCGCTAGAGGGAAGTGAGCACAGCCCGGGACTCCGACCTTTCCACCTCCTTCTCTGCCGCTTCCCAGCGTGTCCTCCCCGGAGAGGTTAGTCTGGCTCTGAGTCCGAGTATTCTCATCTGCAGACTGGGTGTTCTGAGTACCAAGGGGGCCCCGGAGCCACACGGGGCCCGGGTCACACACAATATTAGTTGCTTCTTTCTTCCTCATTGTGGCCAGGGCAAGATGCCGGCGGGGAGCGGGTGCCTGGAGTGACACTCCTTGCCCAGAGCAGCCTCCTCATTAAGGGAGCAGTTCCACATCCACATCTAATTACCCTCTGACTGCCTGCTCCCCGCCGGGCCCCGCCTGTTTTCTGCCTCCTGCCGGGGCGGGAGACGGAGTCTAATTGGAAAGCTCTCTGCCAGGCAGGACTCCATGCCTGCTGGGGGCAGCGGTCTGGGGGGTGGCGGGGCGGGGAGAGGGGAGGCTGGCCCTGCCTGGCTCCTGCAGGCCACCTCCAGCTGAAGGGTGGGAACAGCCCGGGCGAGCCTGGCTCGTCCTGAGTCACTAACCCATGAGGGCAGGGTGGGCAAGGGCATCCACTGAGCTCTTGCTGTTGGAGGCTCTGGGTTGGTTTGTTTCCAAACCAATAGAGTGATTAAAGGTGCACACTTGGAGCCCAATAGACCTGGTTTGGATCCGTGCTCTCTGCTGACCAGCTTGTGGCATTAAAAGCCTCATCTTGTCCTCAGGTGTCACATCTGAAGAATGGGAAATCTACTGTGGGGAGGAAATGAGAAAAGAACACAGAGGGTTTAACAGAGCCCCATCCACACAAGTCCTCTGTCAGTTGGGGACTATTGTTAGAGCTGCACACTCCTTTTTTTCCTTTCACGTTATTTATCTATTTTGAGAGGGGGGCGAGGGGCAGAGAGAGCGGGAGAGAGAGAACCCCAAGCAGACTCATGCTGTTGGCACCAAGCCCGACACGGGGCTCGAACCCACGAACTGTGAGATCCTGACCTGAGCAGAAGAGCCAGCCGCTTCAGCGACTGAGCCACCCAGCCGCCCCTAGAGCTGCACACCCCTAATTCCATCCCACTGTTCGAGGTCAAAGGCCCCAATTTGTTTTTTTCCACAGAAAGAGAAACTGAGATTCAGAGAGGTAGAACGACTTGTTCAAGATCATCCAACCTACAGTACGCGGGGGAGGTCCAGCCCCGCTGCTCTTCCAGCACTCCTTCCCAGCATTCATTCAGACATCAACCCTCATTGGGTGCCCGGTATGTCCCCCACTCGATTCCAGCAAGGACTGGCCTCCAGACATTTTGGTCCCCTCCACATTTACGACAAACACTGCAACTTCGTTTCCCAGCCCCTTTGCCATGCACGCCTCTGCTATAGAAGTGAGAAAGCTACACGCTCCATTGCCCACCTCTCTCATAAGTAGGAAGCATCTGACAATCGTGTGGGGGGAGTTGGGGCAAGCAGTAGAGGGAAGAAAAAGGATTGGCCTTTCAAGGAAAGCTTTGAATTCCTGGTAAAGAGTTCAAACCACTAGTTCATAGATCACCTTCTACTCTCTTCCTTCTGGAAATGCAGACGTGAGTTCTGGAGCTGCAGTAGCCATCTTGTGACCAGGAGACCTCACAGGTAAGGATGAAAGCCAATAAGCTAAGGATGTCCAAGAAGAGAGATTGGGATTCTGGATTCCTGATGGCCTCATTGAGGCTGGAACTACCCCTGTCACCTTAACCACCCACCTCCACCCCCATTTGTTTAGGGGCTAATGGTTCTCAAAGTGTGGTACCTGCTTGAACACCATCAGCGGGATCACATAGGCACTTGTCAGAAAAGCAAATTCTTGCCATTCCCACACCACGCAGATCTGCTCAGTCAAAAATCCTGAGCAGTCTGAGTTTCCAACAAGCCGTCTGAGTGATTCTGAGGCACGGTGATGGTCAGGAACCACTGGCCGAAGCACCTTGTTAATCAGGAACCTGTTTACTTATATCTACATGAAGCCCTCACTGATAGCACATCTCTGAGCTTTGGCTCAAAGCCTTTTCTCTGCCTAGAATGCCTAATTTCCCCCTTCTCTGCCAGTCTTTTTTATTAAATGAATTAATTTTCATCCTAGAAACCCAGAATGACAGAAAATTCAGCTGTTGCAGTTTGGCAAGGCGCATGATTCTTTTTTGGAATTGGTCTCAACCATCTCAGAGAGCTGGATATAAGCACAAAGCTACAAAATTGCTCCACTGAGGGGGGGCCATTTGGTTCCAGCTGGAAAACCCAGAGTTGGTCTTTCTCTCTCTCGTTTTTACATTAAGCCAGGAGTGAGGAGTGAGCTCAGGATCCTGATCATCAGTGAGCCTGGTCCCCGAGGTTCCTCTCCTGGTTGGGCCGCAGTCGGAGCCCTTGGCGCACCCACCATGGGCGGCCAGTGTGCAGAGGCAATTGTCTTAGTTAGACTCTGCGGCGTAACAAAGGACACCAAATCTTGGTACCTTGGAATGACGATTTATTTTCCCCTGGTTCTGTAGTTGACCGGGCAGTCCTGCTGCTGGCTGTGTCTATGTTCAGTAGAAGGGCCTGGGCGCAGCTGGGATGGTCGCTGGGTCCTCCTCTCTCCACGTGGTCTTTCAGCCCAGACCTCCTCACAGCATCGCAGGCTCAGGGCACAGCCCCAGTGGGCAAAGACAGAAGCTTGAAGGCCTCTCGTGACCTGGGCTCTGGGACTCACATAACTGCTCTTCTGCAAGATCTGTTGGTGGAAGCAAGTCACAAGGTCAACTTAGATGCAGGTGGATGGAGAAACAGACTCTGCGCCTGGCTGGGAGATAGCACAGTCGTGCAGAGGCGTGGGTACACAGGCGTGGGAGGAATCTGCAGCCTTTAAAGGATGCGCACATCTGCCTCTGGTCACATGGCCCGTGTTCCTTCCTCAGCAGGTTATATGTAGCCCTATAGACCTACTCCCATGGTAGCATCAGGGTCAGCATCTGGAGTCCCATGGTCTAGGTCAGGTCCAGATGTGGGTGGAGCTCTCCTTCACTCCAGCAACTTCTCTAACCTCAGGCACTCAGGATGAAATAGCGAGACAATATAGACGATTTCATTTTTAAAAGCAAGGGACAGTAGATGCATGACAGTCTCTGATCCATCACAGTCCTGAAATCTATTTCTTTTATTTTTTTTAAACTCTTTTTATTTTTGAGAGACAGAGCATGATCGGGGGAGGGGCAGAGAGAGAGGGAGACACAGAATCCGAAGCAGGCTCCAGGCTCTGAGCTGTCAGCACAGAGCCCGATGAGGGGCTTGAAACCACAAACCGTGAGATCATGACCTGAGCCGAAGTTGGACACCTAAACAATTAAGCCACCCCGGTGCTCCTCCAGATGCTTGTGGTCAAGTTCCTCTCCTCTGGGGATGGAAGACACTCCTTAATTAGGGCCTGGTTCTGCCCCTGGGGGTGGCCCTGGGTCCATCGGTCCCTTGCAGTCTTGGCTCCGCCCCCTGGGCTCTGGGCTCCGCTGTCTGGGTAATACTTGCACTGAACAGCTTTCTTGGCCTGCTTCCTGTTTGTAAAATTCAGAGGCTTTTTTCATTTTGAACTGTTTCCGTACCTTTCAGTCCAAGCTCGCACTACTCCAGTTAATACAATTCTCTCAAATGTTATGGGCTTCTCACAAACCATTTCTGGGGATACTCAAGGCCCTGGAAGCCACATCATTTTTTTTTCCCCCGAGACACTCTCTCTCTACCTTGAGTGTGCTGTGGTTCAGCACTTGTGAGATTCTTAGAAACCCTTCTCTACCGCTGAGAAGGCTACAAAGACGGCCTTAAATCATGTTGAGGTCTTAATAAAGGGTCTTACAGCCACATCCTTGATTTTATTTTTACCCTGAGGCCATTTTGTGCTCTGCAAATCCTTTGCCAGGAGAAACTGGGGATAAGAAACGGTTTTATTTTTCAACTCGGTATGTTCTGCTGGTTTCCCAGTGCCTCTAAATTCTGCTTGCAAACTGAACAGAGCTCTCTTCAGCTCACTTCTCCCTTCTCCCTTACCGCACGCGGCGGAGGAGCCCACTGGCTGGCTGTCTCCACACTCTGCCTGGCAAGCTCCTCCGTCAGCCGGCTGGGCTCCTCCGGTTCATTTCCGATCTCCAAGTGTCCGCAGGTAACAGGCTTGGAATCCTTCTGCCATGACACAACATGTCCCCCTTCCTCCAGCCCCCAAGCTGTGCCATTTCCCGAGGACCATTCCGTCACCATCCTTCCAGCCGCCCCCGTGCACGAACTAGCTCTGGGTGAGGGAAACAGCCCAGGCACCGGGCTGATTTCCGTAACTGCCGACAGTTTACCGGCATGAGAAACCTTGCCCCAACTTAGTGATTTGAAACAACGATCTAGGCTATCTCATGATCATCGGTGGGGTTCTCCGCTGTGCCTGTGGGCTCACACGGACCGCAGCAGTTGGAGGCGAGATCAGTGGGGTTGGGAGAGCCTGGGGGCTCGCTCCCGCTGGCGGCTGGGTGCCGAGACCCTCTGTGTGGTCTCTAGTCTTCCCGGAGGGCAGCCTGGCCTTCTGTACGTGGTGGGCTCAGGACAGAGTCCCGGGAGGGCAGAGGCAGGAGCTGAAAGGCCCTTAAGGCCAGCCCCGGACGCAAGGGAACTGAGAAACGGGCGGTGGCTCTGGCCATCGCATTCACATCCCCGAGGGGCATGAGTGCTGGGGAGGGAGGAGTTTGTGGCCATTAAACAATCTACCACATATCTCCCTCGCTTCTCACTTGGCTTTGACCCCACAGATGGCTTCATGTTCCTCTGAGACCTTCTGATTACAAGCCCATTCTTGGTTCCTGTTTTTCTGTTGGGGACTGTTTAGTTGCAAGGCAGAGAAATCACTGAAAATAGCTCAGGCGAGGCCAGGGCAGTACAGGGGTCACGGAAAGGAGCGGGTGGGCCCTCAGAAAACCTAGAGCAGGGCGGGACCAAGAAGGTGTCTTTCTCTCATTTACTTTCTTCTCTCTCGTTCTTCCCCAAGGTCTTCCTTCTATGCGGCTGCTGCTGCTGCTGCTGCTGCTGCTGTTGCTTCTTCTCACCCTCCTCCCCTTCCCTCCCCCCTCCCCTCCCCCTCCTCTCCCTCCTCCCTCTCCTCCTCCTCGTCTACTTACTTACTCTGCATCCTTGTGGCTTCTTTCCTCCCTGCAACTTTGGCCCAAGGCATGGAAGCAAGAGTCTGCTGGTCTGCGGGGAGAGGGGGCGCACAAGAGAACCTTGCCAGTTTTGCCTTGTGTGGTGTCCAAACTGGCTCCAGTTCCACAGGCCCCTACAGACCCAGATTGTGCCCCTTGCTAACCAGAGACGTCGTGTCTCATGGCTCATATTTTTATGAAAGAAAACATGGGTCCCTGGCCCCGAAGTGAGCTGGCTGCCCTGGGTTAGCTGTCCATGCCTCGTGCCATCAATCACAAATGTCAATAAGGACATGATACAAAAGTGGCTCTTGGACGCACCCCTGCAGCCGGGCAGTGGGTGTGGGCTCTCTGGGTGCAGCAGGCTGCTGGGATCGGTCCTGGGACCCAGTGAGAGCCCCCCAGTGTGTCTTCTGGAGACCAAAGCAAGGAGACCTCAAGCTGTCACCTGTTCCCATTGGAGCTGCTCTCTGTCCAGCACGGAGCAGATTCTCCCTTCTGTGAAATGCAGGCCGTCGGCTCATCTTTCCAACCCTCCACTTGTCCATCTGCAGGATGGGTATGGCGTGTTCCCCTTCCCACTGGGGGAAGGTCAAAGGCAGCAAATGTCAAGTGCCTACTGTAGTTTACGGGACTGAAAATACTAAGAAATGATGGCTGATTAACAATGATAATGACTGGGGTGCCTGGGTGGCTCAGTCGGTTAAGTGTCTGACTTCGACTCAGGTCATGATCTCACGGATCATGGGTTCGAGTCCTGTGCCGGGTTCTGTGCTGACAGCTAGCTTAGAGCCTGGAGCCTGTCTTCAGATTCTGTGTCTCCCTCTGTCGCTGACCCTCCCCTGCTCACACTGTCTCTCTCTGTTTCTCAAAAATAAATTAAAAAAAAAAACAATGATAACGATAACAACAGTAATTAGTAACATATGTTAATAACAACTAAACTCTCTGGGCCTGTGAGTTTTGAGAGGCTGAGTCTCTTACTGCTTGCAGAAGAGCTGGACCCCCTCAGTCCTGGTGACTCAGTCATGGGACACCTTGGGCCTTCACGGTGCTGGGGGACAGGCGTGTGTGTGTGTGCGCGCGCGCGCGCGCGCGCTCTCTCGCCCGCGCAGGTGTGCTTGAATCCGCTGTGGCCCGGGGTGGGCGGTTCTTAGAGCGCATTCCGGCAGTGTCCATGAAGCAGGGCTCCCCAAAGGCCTTTCCACTTACTCTCGAGGTCGGCTGGGTTCCCGGGAGGCCCAGGTTCTCGGGTAAGTGCTGGGCTGCTCCGGGGGGATCCGGGGACGGATAGCACGCTGGTGGCTCTCGCGAGTCTGTTTTTTCATCCTCAGCCTCCCGCCCTGTGGCCGCCGCCTGCTTGGAGCACCCTTGTCGGAGCATGGGGTCGGGCCTGGGTCAGGCAGAATTCTGTCTGTGAATCCTGTTCCCGGGCAGCAGCCCCGATGGCAGGGGCGGCAGGTGGCCACACGTGCGGCCAGGCAGGGAGCGGAGCCCCTCGCCTGCTGCTTTAGAGTTCAGGCAGCTCAGGGCGCCTGGGGGGCTCAGTCAGTTAAGTGTCCGACTTTAGCCCAGGTCATGATCTCACAGTTCCTGGTTTCGAGCCCCGCGTCGGGCTCTGTGCTGACAGCTCTGAGCCTGGAGCCTGCTTCAGATTCTGTGTCTCCCTCTCTCTCTGACTCTCCCCTGCTCACACTATCTCTCTCTCAAAAATAAATTAAAAAACATTTTAAAAAAATTTAGAGTTTGGGTCGCTTCCCGAGCAGCTCTTGGCCATCCTGCCTCCGAGGCCTAAATGAGATTCTCTTTACTCCCTCCGAGACCTGAGAAGTTCCGGGGCTCCTATCCTTCAGCGAATTCCCAGGGGGCAGAGGCGCTGGGGTGCTCTCCGCCCTCCCCGCCCCCACTTCCTGCAGGTGCTGCCTCAGAACCGCCCTCACTCTTGACTGGGAGAAAGGCAGCGACCACCCACGTTTACAACCCACGTTTACGAAATACTGGCGAATCTAGCATCTTCTACTGAAAATTGTTTGGAAAACCTGGCGGGGGTGGGGGGCGGGGTGTCCCATCCATGAACGCACAGCCCCACACCTTTCCCCGCCCTTCTCTGGCACGGACAGTCAGCGGCGTGGACTTGGAGTCGGACTCCCGGGTTCGGAGCTCAGCGTTGCCGCTACCTCCTGGCGGCCTGACCCGAGCACCTCCCTGGCCCCCAGCGTCTCTGTATCGTAGGGTCACCTGCCCCAGATGGCTGTTCGACCAACCAAAAGGGTCCATAGCTGTGAAGCACTTCCAGCAATGCCTCGCTCACAGGAAGTCTGGGGCGGTGCCAGTAAATTCTGCCCTTTGTACTTGAGAGCTGGGGCGAGACTCCGCCTCCGCCAACTGCATGCCTCCCCCCACCCCTCCACAATCCTGATGCAAAGATGCAAGAACCGATGCGCAGTCCTCCCCAGAAACGGCAGTGGGGACATGCCCCAGCCAGCCCGTCCCTTAGCATGGTGGGGGCTGCGAGTCCTGCCCCACGGCCCCCGTTGGCTCCTGGCAGTTTTCTGAGCTGGATTCCCCAAGCTTCCCATTAGTCCTGCCCGCCCCCTTCCCCCAGGTTCTGTGTGCAGCTGAGATTTGTGGCTCCCTCCAGCTGCGCCTCCTCTACTCCTGTAGTAACAGAATACTGGGCTGGGCCAACGGCTGCTCCCGTCCAGCTATATGGCCCCGCCCTCCCCAGCAACAGGTGCAATGGTTGTGCAAGCCCTGGAGGAAGGGGTGTGAGCAGAAATGATGTGTGCCCCGTCCAGGCAGCGCCCCTTCAGGGACGAGACACAACTCCCCTCCCCCCGTGTCCCTTCCCGCTAGACTGCAACGTTGAGACGCCAGTAAACCTCACATGCTGAGGGACTGATAAGTTCATGGCGGACCCTCCATGACGTTCCAGCTACTTACCAGGGAAGAGAGAGATTCCTGTCTTATCTGAGCCTCCATTACTCGTGGCCTCCCTCGTCCAGAGGCCACATGCCGCCTCAGTAGCTAATGTGCCTTCCAGCAGGTTCCTCCCCACCCCACCCCCACCCCCAGCCAGCCCGAGAGGATTTCCTAGTCTCCTCTTTTTTGTCCTGTTTCGACGGTTCTTTACCTTTTCTCTCTTTTATTTCTTTTTTCTCCCTCTTTCTTTCCCTTCTATTCATTTTTGTAATCAAACACGTTGATCCCTGCGATCTGTGAAACACAAGGTGTGCGGCTCAAGGGACACTTAAAAATGTTTTTTTTAACATTTATTTATTTTTGAGAGACAGATCATGAACAGGAGAGAGGCAGAGAGAGGAGGAGACACAGAATCTGAGCAGGCTCCAGGCTCTGAGCTGTCAGTACAGAGCCCCATGCGGGGCTCGAACCCACGAACCGTGAGACCATGACCTGAGCCGAAGCTGGACGCTCAACCAGCTGAGCCACCCAGGCGCCCTTCAAGGGACCTTAATATTAGCTGTGATTCTGCCGTCCTTCGGGCTCCTCCCTGCTGCTGTCCTGGACGTCTCGGGAGCTGTGACGTCCCCCGTCTCCCAGCGCGTGTCCTCCCTTGCTCTGAGGCTTTGGTCCCTGGTCAAGTTCTTACCTTCCTCCCCAGCACTTGTCAAAATATTTTCTTTCCAAACAGTGTTGCATTTCCCCCTGTGGGGAACTCTGGTGCCGGCTGGTGAGTTCATAGAAGTTCCTCCACTCCGTGCGTTTGTTCTGTTTTGTTCTGCCTGTGAGCTTAGCGCCCTGCAAGTCCATTCCTTTGATCTCTGGCTGGAAAACAAAACCCCCAAGTGCATCACCCGTGGGAAGAGGCCTGCTGGGTCAAGGTCAGCATCCCTGAGCTGCACTCCAGCGGGGCGGGGTGGGCAAAGCAAGAATGTCAGCTAGGGAAGGACCCAGAACGCACAGGTTGGGGAAGCGAGGCCACTGCCAGATGCCACATGGTGGGGCAGAGGCCACAACAGGAGTCCCGCTTCCTGGCCAACGTTCTGCTTCAGGACCAGAGACTCTCCCCATTGCCCCTGTATGTGTGTGCAAGAGACACACAAGAATCATGTACAGGTCCTCACAGGTTCACAGAGGAACCTCCCCAAAGTCAGTGCCTGGTGGCAGACAGTGATCGAGACTAGGAGGTCTGGGGGCATTCAGGAGGGAGGGCTATGCATCTCAGAGGGAGCACGGAGAGGCTTCCTGGAGGAGGAGGCATTTTAGTTGGTCTGGAAGGTTAGGAAGTCCAGGACATGTGATTCAGGAGGAGGGCTTTCTAGGAATAGGTGTCGTTCATGCCACCGAGGTTTGCTGTGTTTTTGTATGTCGGGCTGAAGGGCATGATGGAGGGGATCCTGCCTCCGGAGCCGACAATCTAGCAAGGGAGACAGGAAGTGAGCCTAATCAGCCGAGCTGGTGTGCAATCTCGGCTGCAGAGGATGCCATGGAGAACCGGGCCGAGGCTGTGGGGTGGCCTCAGGGGCTCGGACCTGGTAGGGATCTCTGAGGAGCTGTCACCTCATCTGAGAACTGGCGGGGAAGGAGGAGCTATCACATCAGGGATGGCACAGGCACCGTGTGTGGGAGGGCCCCAAGGCAAGGAGGAGTGTGGGATGCCCAGGGCACAAAAAGAGGAGAGAAAGTGACAGAGGTGCTGGGGAGGCAGGGTGAGGCTGCTGTGTGTTCTCTGCAAGGGTACGAGGACTGGAATGCCAGCTCGAATGTTTAGGCTTTAAAAAAAGGGGGGGGGGAGAGTATGGCCAAACCTGCCAGTTTTGCCTGCTCTCAATTCTCTCTTCTCTCTCTCCTACCTGAACTCAGAACTTCCCTCCCAACTAGGGGTAGCCATGTGGCTAAGTTGTAAGCATTGGAGTGTAGACAGAAATGGTGTGTGCGGGGCGCCTGGGTGGCTCAGCCGGTTAAGTATCTGACTTCGGCTCAGGTCATGATCTCACGATTCTTGAGTTCGAGCCCCACGTCAGGTTCTGTGCTGACAGCTCAGAGCCAGGGGCCTGCTTCAGATTCTATGTCTCCCTCTCTCTCTGCACCTTCCCTGCTCATGCTTTGTCTCTCTCAAAAATAAATAAACATTAAAAAATTGAAAAAGAAAAGAAATGGAATGTGCAACTTTCAGGAAGTGTCTTTACACAGAGTGAAAGAGGCCTTCTTTCTAACAGCTGGAATGCAGACAGGATGGCTGGAACTCAAGCAGCCGTGTTGAACCATGAGTTGGGAGCCCTGTACTAAGGGTAGTGAAGCAACAAGGTAGAAAGAGCCTGGATCTTTGATGACTGTGAATCTTCTATGCCTGTCCTGGATTTGCATCTAGATTTTTGTGACTTGAAAAAAGACCCAAAAACAAACAAGCCAATGGGAATTCTGCTTATTTAAACTACTTAAAAGTTGAATATGATCTAAATTGATAATACGGATTTATTGGAAGATGCTGGGGTGATTCACACAGTCACAAGAAGAGCTCAGGAACTGCAGAATCTTCAGGGAGAACATACTATGGAACAAGGGAACTCAAGATAATTCTAGAGCATTCCATAAGGAGGTAAACTAAGAAAAGGGGCACCGCAGGAGGCAAGAAGCAAGGGCCACAACAATTATTAGCTCTAGGAAAAAACAAAAAGCCCGAGAAAGGAAATATAACCATAGAACTCTACTTGGTTCACCAGAGAGTAATATTTATTTGAGCACAATTATCAAACACGGGCTGTAGATTTTAGTCCATATACATGGAGATTAATTATATTGGTGGCAATGTCAGAAGGAAAAACAGGGATCTGAGCTGACCTCGGTTGTTATCACACCTTGGGGCAATTAGAGAAACAGGCTCTGCCCTCATGAGCTTTGCTACTACTGGAAGGGAAATGGTCAAAAAGAAGGGCACACGTCTATAATGCTGACGATGTAAATAAGGCCTCCCAGCGGGCACCTGGGTGGCTCATTCTGTTGAGCGTCAGCTCTTTTGATTTTGGCTCGGGGTTGTAATCCCAGGGTTGTGGGATTGAGCCCCCTGGAGGGCTCCCCGTGTAGGTTGGAGCCTGCTGAAGATTCCCTCAGGGGCACCTGGGTGACTCAGTCAGTTAAGTGTCTGACTCTTGGTTTTGGCTCAGGTCATGATCTCCTGGTTCATGAGTTCGAGCCCTGCATGGGGCTGTGTGCTGGCAGTGCGGAGCCTGCTTAGGATTCCCTCTCCCTCTCTCCGCCCCTCTCCCCCACTTGTGCGCACGTGCTTTCTCTAAAATTAAGCAAACAAACAAACAAGTAAGGCCTCCTAGAGGTGTGGGGGGGGGCAGGAGGGGTCCTGGGACAGGGGTGTATGTGAGCAAACATCCTTATCCAGCATAAGTCGGGGGGGGGAGGGGGAAGCATCTAATATGGACGAATTGAGAGATAATACGTGATGCAAATATTTTAAAGTATGGAAATAAATAGTCAAAAAAGCAATTAAAAAAGTCCCAGGTCATTGCTTCTGAAGAGATGGGCAAGAGGAAGCAAGAATTTGCTTTTTTAATTTTAAAGAAAACACCATTTAATTTTTTAAATTCTATTTTTAAAATATAAAATTTAGGAAATCCCCAACTACCATGTCGTTTCTCCCTCTTTTAAACCCAGAAACGATACTCTCTGCAGACACCACACGCGGCCTGTGGTCAGAGGGGCCACGGCCGGGGTTGGTTTGCACACGGGATCTGCCACTTGGCCGTTGTTTCAGAAACGGGAGTGACCGTCTGAGCCCCTGTTTCATCTTCCACGTAATAGGTCTATTAATGTAGTCGTCTCATGTTGCTGCGGAGAATTAATGAAGGTGGGGGCCGGCGGGCCTCTGACACACGGTCCTCTGGGCGCATCGGCCGTGGCTGCCATCTGACTTGTTCTGGACCAGACAGGCGGGACTTTGCCTTCTCTCCCTAGCTCAGTGGTGCGCACACCTAAGTGCGCAAAAGTCAGGAGTCTACAGGGCTTGGTGAAGGAAGCAGGGCGCCCCTCCAGAGTTCCTGACTCAGTAGGTCTGGAGTGAGGCTGAGAATCTGCATTTCCAGCAAGGTCCCGGGGCTGCTCAGGCGGATAGTGCCGGTCCAGGGACTTTGAGAACCGTTTCTCTGCGTTATAAGCTGCTTTTTGATGGATCCGAAGTGGATCTTGGGAGGCGGCCAAGGAGGAAGAGAAGGGAAGGAGCTCCGGCACTTCCCTCTCGTGGGAGAGCTCGGAGCTGGGGGGGCAGGGCCTTTGCGGGGCTTGGGGTGGAAGGTGGGGGGAGGGTTCACAAAAGAAGTAACACTTGAGCTGAGTCTAGGGGGACCCGGAGAAACTTGCGAGGCTGACTACACAAAGAGCATCCCGGGCAAGGAGGGACAGCTGGTGACAAAGGCAGGGGCATGTGTGAGGCCCGGGGCCCTCTTTTGGCGAGTCCTGTGACGTCTTTAGAGGACACAATGGAGCCAGGGGGGCACGCGGCTGTTTGCGCATTTGGAGATCTCTCCAAAGGGCTGGGGTGAGGAACGGCGCACCTGGTGAGGTGCCACCGGCCCCCAGGGCCGGAGAAGCGGCTAGAATCTTCTAAAAGCTGCCTTCACACCCTCCCAGACGGGAAGTCTTTGATGATTCTCACGCACCGAGGGGGAACATCACAGACACTCACGAAGAAGTCTTTGATCCCAGGACTCCCCGTTCTGGGGACGGATTTTCGCATGGTCCTGGGAGATGGGGCCGGCATTTCCAGCCTGTGAGGGGCGGCCGGGCAGACTAGGAACCAAGGCCAGAACTGGAAAACCCAGGTTCCAGGCTCAGCCGGAGGACTTCCCCACCCTGCCTCCGCGCTGCCTCCGCCAGTCTCTCCGTCTCTACCCTGCCTGCCTGTTTGCAATTTCCTGCTCTGCTCTAAACCTCACCCCAGAGCACGCAGCCCCCGGCCTGCCCTGCGCAGTGCACAGCTGGTCCGCAGTGACGCACGCAAGGTCTCTCCAGGCGTCTGAAGGCGACCATGCTGAGCTCAAGTACTGCTTCTTTCCTGAAACCGCTCCCCATATCTCTCTGGGGGAAGCCGGACTGGAGGCCTCCAAACGTCACCCCCTGCGTCCGCTGCGTCTTCAGCCCTGACTGTGGGCGGGACTCCAAGTTCATTGCTGCAGGTGTGGCTCTGTCACCCTGCGCAGCGACCTCCCCTTTGTGCGGGGTCCCTGTGCCGAGGGCCCCACCACGCCTTCGTGCTCACAGCCGGTCCTCCAATTTTCCCAATGAGGTAGGCACTCATGATACCCATTTCATAGAGGGGACAAGCGAGGTTTGCTTAAACAGGCAAGGCAGGCACAGGGGATGACGATGTAGGGGTTAAGAGCCCAGGCTGCCCAGTTCCAGTCTCGGCTCAACACTGGCCGGCAGTGGGACCCTGGGCAAGTCGTCTAACTCTCCGTGCAAGTGTCCTCTTCTGTCCAAGCGAGAGTCTCTTTGAGGGTCAAACACAGAATAGCAGCTGCGATGTGTATATCAGTCATTACTATTATTAAATTAATTCATAGGGAGCACGTGGGCCGACCTGTGTTGGTTCCAATCTCCCATGAGCCTCTGCCCCTAAGGCTGGTTTCTGGGAGGTGGGAGAATAAAGCTTGTGCAGGGGACCCCCCCTGCCCCACCGGAGCCTGAATCCCGCACTCGAGACTCAGACTGACCTGGGTTTGAATCCTGGCTGCGTGACCTCGGTCGGTCTCCTGACTCTCTGAGGCAGTTTCTTCATCTTTAAATTACGTCAGGAGGCGGTTTGTGGAGTAAACAATGGCAGCTAGACATGACAGGGTCAGGGTTAAGAGCCAGGCTCCGGAACCACGCCGGCTGTGTGGTAGCCTCGGTTCTAGACCATTTCCCGGCTACACGACCGGGGTAGGTTACATTCTCTCTCTGGGCCTCAGTTTCCTCATCCATAAAATGGGGATGGTGATAGCTCCCACATAAATGTACGGTACGGTGCGGAGCCCTCTGAGCAGTACTTTGGAGAGGAAGCCTTATGCATGTGTGTGCTGAGTCCCTGCTGCCCACATCCGCCGCAGGCCTGGCATCTAGTTGGCACTCAATAATTAGCAGCAATGAGAAGGAGAGGATGAGGGGATGCAAAACTCAGCCCTTCATCTTACTAACCGCAAAGTCTCCAGGCCAAGAATTCTCAGTCCTGATTACACGTTGCAACCTTTAAAAAAATTTTTTAATGTTTATTTATTTTTGAGAAAGAGAGAGAGACAGAGCACGAGTGTTGGAGGGGGCAGAGAGAGAGGGAAGCACAGAATCTGAAGCAGGCTCCAGGCTCTGTGCTGTCAGCACAGAGCCCAATGCAGGGCTCAAATTCATGAACCGTGAGATCATGACCTAAGCTGAAGTCAGATGCTCAACTGACTGAGCCACCCAGGCGCCCCACAACATTTTGAAAACACTGGCACCGGGGACCTACACCTCAGAGATTCTTACTTAATAGCCTATATAGGGCCTGACATTGGATCGTTTTTTTTAAGCTCCCCAAGTGACTCTATCAAGTAACCAGGATTGAGAGCCACTGAGCAAGAAAAGACCTAGGAGCCCCCTTGGAGAAAATATTTTAGCTAGGTAGATCAGGGCAGGCCTCTCTGAGGAGGTGACATGTGGGCTGAGGTCTGAATGGTGAGAAGGAGGGAGCTAGGCAAAGACCTGGGGGAGGTGGGGGATGTTTCAGAGAACAGAGCAGGTGCAAAGGCCCTGAGGCAGGCTCAAGTTTGGTGTGTTGGAAGAAGAGCAAGAAAGTCAGAGTGGCAGAGAGCCCAAGCCCAGGATGGCAAGTAGAGGAAGCTGAGTTTCCCTCAGGCCAGAGGGACTGAGTTTAGCTCTCAGACTAGGCAGAAAGCAGCTGGTGGCATTCACCACTCAGGGCCATGGCTGATAGAAATCCTTCAAGTGTCCTTCAATCGGGGAACTGGGAATTCCTTGGGAATCTCTGTTGATCCAGGCCTCAGATTCCTGAAAGTGTTTCATCCTGTCACCCACGGGCCATCATCCCAAGAAGGATCCTTTAGGACAGAGAGGTGGGGAGTCATTCCAGGGGCTAGAGAAGGGAGAGGGAAAGAGAGCCTGGGCCAAGTGCCCCCCTGGGGCCTATCACAAAGGCCAGGAGGGCTGGGAGCTGCTCTGGCAGCCAGAGGAGGCTACCAGGAAAATGCCAGCCTCCTGTGAAGGCTTAATTAGTCTGCGGCAGCCACTGCGGGCCGTGGGCCTGCGGGGAGCAGGTGCCTCCAGCTTCCGGTACAATTGTCTGGGCCGTGAGGGCAGGGGCCTGGGCGGATGTGCCGGCCGGGAGGTGCATCCGCTGGATGTGCCTGGGTCGGACCTGTTGGGCACGGTGGCCTGTCGCGTCCTCACAGGAGAGCGTGACCCGCTGCTAGCATGTGTGCATGCCGGGTCGCACGGCTGTGCGTCTGTGTGTCTGCGCTTCCCTCCATCTTGTTCACAACGGAGCGTGTTATGTCAGGACCTGTCTTCACCAGGTGTGTGTGCGTGTGTGTGTGTGAACACGTGTGCATATGCACGCCCAAATGCAGGGTCTGGCTCTCAAAGCTCCAAGCTCCCACAGCAGGCCGTCCCACCTCTGCAGCCCATTTACTCAGCTGTCGCCTGGGGCCACAGAGCTCCGTCCGTCCTGGGGCCGCACAAGCACTTGCTCAAGAGGAACGCTTTTCAGCCCGGCTCCTCTGTCCCTCTGTCCCCGGCAGGGACACGCTGCTCCCACCCTTCTTCCGGCAGTGCCAGGTGGGCCCAGCTGCGCCCTGGCTGGGCTCTGACGTGGCCTGGCCGCAGGCTGCCCGGGGGCCCCTGTAGATTGTCTGTGCGTGCGTTTGCGCACTGGTCCACACACGTGTGTGGCCTCCCTGACAGCTGGGCTCAGGGCGAGCTACAGAGGAAGGAAGTGACTCTCCCCACAGGGACTCAGGAAGCAGCATTATCAGCTCGGGGCCAGCCAGGAGCAGAGGATGTGAGGCCTGGGGGCTTCTCTACATACCCGCAGGAAGTGCGGCTGGAACAGCCTATGCCTGAACTCCTCCCTCAGCCAGGAGTGCAGCAAAAACTGAACGTTTGCCCTGCAGTGGGGTCTTGAACCTGGGAGGATGGCGGTAAAGCCGCCTTCTCTTTAATCCATTGGTGC
Source organism: Helogale parvula (assembly GCA_004023845.1). Classification (NCBI taxonomy): domain Eukaryota; kingdom Metazoa; phylum Chordata; class Mammalia; order Carnivora; family Herpestidae; genus Helogale; species Helogale parvula. Next base: position 191,432 of record PJEM01001912.1, read on the forward strand.
GGACACCTCCCCCCACCTCGCAGACCCCGCCCCCCACCTCACAGACCCCACCCCATCCCGAAGACCCGCCCCCACCTCACAAACACCCTGTGTTCCTGAGCCTCACCGGCCTTAAGCCTTTGCAGGGGGCTGTTCCCTTTCTCCTGACTTCCTGCGGCTGCCCTTCCACCTCCAGGTCTCCACTTAGAGGTCACCTCCCCTGGGTCCCTCCGTGTCCCACCTCAGTAACTTTCCATTACATCATGATCCAGAGTTATATGACCATCTGCCCCAGTGTCATTCTGGATGTTTCTTCTGCATGAATATAAGCTCTGGGAGGGCAGAGCCCTTGTCTGTCTTCCCCAGCCCTGTAATTCCAGGATCAGGGCCACATCTAGGACATGGCTACTAAATATTTACTCGCAGTTTAATAAATGTGTTGAACACCTGCTATGTGCCAGGCACTGAATGGTATACTCTCATTTCAACTGCACACCAGCCCACAATAACATACTGTGTGAATGAGTATCCCCGTCTACCTGACAAAAGACAAGACAGGTCAGAGAGGTTAGGAAACCTGTCTACAGTCACACAGCTAGTACCGGGAGGAGTAGGATTTTCATCTAGGTCCACCTGCCTGATGTCGCAGCGTACCTTCAGTACTTCGTGCTGCTGTGATCAGGAGACAGGAAGAGTAAGAGAAGTCTGGTCAAGGAGACAGGCAGACAGACAAGAAGGCATACCAATTATCTGTTGTGAAAAAAACATCGCAAAACCCAGTGGCTTAAAACAACAGCCCCCGATTACTCATGGCTTAGGGGTTGGTAGTTTGGGCAAGGTCAGCGGGACGCCTCCTCTCTGCTCCCTGTTTATGGGCTGGACAAATATTAGGTCAAGGTGACAGGTCGGTCGGAGGCGCTGGCTGGTCCCAGATGGCTTTCTCACATGTCTGGCAATTCTCTGGGGCTGTCAGATGGGTGCCTCAGTTTACCTCCAAGCAGCCTCTCTGGTGGGCTAGCTCTAGCGTCCCTCCCCACATGACAGCAAGGCTCCAAGACGGCAAGCATGGAGGCTGCAAATCCCTTAGGAAGGTGCACGTCACTTCTGCCATGTCTGACTAAAGGAGGCAAGTCACATGTCCTGCCCAGACTCCAGAGGGGCGGGAAGTAGACTCTGCCTCTTTTTTTTTTTTTTTTTTTGAGAGAGAGAGAGAGAGAGAAAGAGCGAGCGAGCATGATTGGGGGATGGGAGGGCAGGGAGAAAGGGGGAGAGAGAGACTCCTAAGCAGACTCCGCGCTGTCAGCACAGAGTCTGATGTGGGGCTCGAACTCACAAACTGTGAGATCATGACCTGAGCCAAGTCCAAGAGTAGGACGCTTCACTGACTGAGCCATCCAGGCGCCCCTCAACGCTATCCCTTGAAGTGACATGCTACCAAATTTCAGTTGCAATCCTCCAAAGTACCCCCATTTGACCAGAAGTATTACTCTATAGGCAAAATACACTCACCTTCTCCCAAGATGTCCCCAGAGTCTCACCCCGTGGGGTCATCCGAGCCCATGACCCTGTGGGGCTCCTACTGCAAATTCTTCTCTTCTACCGAGGACCCCCATGAAGGCAAACAGCAGACCTTCCCTTGGCTTCGGATTTTCAGGCAGGAGACATTCGGTCCCAGCATGGCACCCTGGGCTGCAGCCCACAGCCGGCCCCTCCTCCGGGGGCCTCAGCGCCTTCTAGACGTTCAGGGGCGCTCCTCCCCCCAGCCTCCTGGGAAAAGAGGGGGGTCTCCTTTCCTCCTGTTACAGATGGGGGACTGCACACCACAGCGGTGGAGGGACCGGAAGATCCCCACACACATCGGAGTCGAGGCCGGGAGAGCCATAGACTACTTCAAAGTTCGGGTAAGGCCAACGTGCCCTCAGGGCGCCCCACGGCCCTGGTCCTGGGGAAAACACGAAGCGGGATGGAAAACTGACATTCATTCATTCATTCATCAAATCCTTCAGTGACGCGCTGTCATGCACCATCACGCACGATGTACCAGGCTTGCTCCGTGTTGTAGGAACAAGGAAGGCCCCTGTCCCGTGAGGCAGACACTCCTTAAACAGGCAACAAAAGAATAAATATGTGACTTGATGGAAACATAGACAATGTTACGAGAGCTGCTAATTAATAGGAGCAGACCCAGCCTGAGGAAGACGATCCACCATGAAATGCTGTTTCAGGAGCGCCTGTGTGGCTCAGTTGGTTAAGCGTCTGAGTTTGGCTCAGGTCATGATCGTACAGTTTGTGGGTTTGAGCCCCATGTTGGGCTTCGTGCTGTCAGCACGGAGCCTGGAGCCTGCTTCAGATTCTGTGTCTCCCTTCTCCTGCTCATGATCGATCTGTCTCTCAAAAATAAATGTTAAAAAAAAAGTGCTGTTTAAGCTGAGCCTTGAAAAATGAGTAGGAGTTTGCCAGATACAGATGGGGGGCATAATGTTGCAGGCAGGCGCAACAGCAAGTGCAAAGGCCCTGCGGTTGGAATGTGTTTGGTATATTCGAGAAACAGCACAACAGCCAGTGTGACGCATCAGCCGTGGCAAAAGGGCTGCGCTTATCCCGCCTCGGTGGCAAAGGCTTGAATGGAGGAGGGGCACAAGAAGTCTGTGTGTTGAAAAGTCTGTCCTGCACTGCAGACAGTTGATTGGAAGAAGGTCTGAAGTGGAGGTTGAGGCTGATTGACAGCCTGGCCCTTACTGACACTTGCGTACGGGGTGATTCTGGTGTGTTATCTCTGTGTTTCCAACCGGCCTGTGAAGCCCATTCCATCAGCCTTGTTTTACAAACTTGGCAAGCGGGGCTCAGAGAGAGCGAGGCACGAGCTCACGCAGCCGTTTTCTTAGCGCCCCGGGTCCAAAACAGTGATGAGAAGCCATGGCCCCCCTCGCTGCGAGCCTCACCGGGCTGAAGGCGATCCTCGGGGTCCCCTCCTCCAGCCGCAGCTCCTGGTTTGAGGGGGCCTAGGATGCAAGCACCATTCTGTCTGCAGACCCATTTGGGTACATACTGACCCGTCTCCTGGCTGTCCTCGGGCTTCCTTGATCCCCGTCCGCTGGGCCCACAGTCGCCCAGCCTTATAAGCCCCACCGGCAGAAGAGGCCACCTGGATGCTCTGCTCCCTCCTCCTACACAGACCTATCCGCACGGCCATCCGGTCATTATCAGCTTGACCCCCGTGTCCCTCCGTAAGCCCCCTGAGGCTAGGAGTCACCTCTGTGTTCTTCCTTATAACAGCACGGATCCAGAGCAAGCATTCCGTGACTGCTGAATAAGCGGATGTTTCTCCAAAGGCTCTAGGGTTCGAGGATCCCAAAACATTAATACCTGAGCTACCCCCTTAGATGTCACTCGGTCTGACCTCCTAGCTGTTCAGATGAGGAGACCGAGGCTCAGAGAGGGGCAGGGACTCACTGTGAGTCACACAGCGAGTGAGCAGCAGAAGAGGGGCTACAGTCAGGGTCCAGTGCCCTTTGCTGGGCTGGAAACCAGCGAGCAGAAGGGGGAACTCCGTGGGCATCTCAGGAACTGTCCCCAAGGCCCTCGCAATCCCCCCGGGGGTCTGGGAAGAAGGAGGGGTCCGCTTCCTGACCTCTACAGTCATCTTGGTCTTTCCAGGCTGCTGGGCAGCTTAGAAACAACAGATGTTTTCTCCTCCCACAGTTCTGGAAGTTCAGGAGCAGTACCAGTGCAGTGGGGTGCGGAGAGGGCTGGCTTCTGGCGGCGGCCTGTCCGCCCCTTGCTGTGCCCTCCCGTGGGAGAGGGGCCGGGGATCTTCCTGGGGCCACGTTGTAAGGGCCCTAATTTAGGAGGTGTCTTCTGTGACCTAATCACAGCACCTGAGGTTCTCAGCAGTATGCACATTAGAGGGATACAGACATTCCATTGATGGCAAGAGCCCCCAGCTCGCTCAGCCCAAGATTGGCCTTGGGCTAATCCCCAAGGCTGCCCTTGTCCCTCTCAGTCATCCCAGGAGTCCAGACACTGGAATCCAGACCCCAGTGTGCCCTGTCCACCCTCCCCTCCCCCGACCTCTCCTACTCAGGAATGCTCTGGGACCCCTGCTGGACGGTGATGGGTTTCACCTGGTGGCTCTGTTCACGAGGTGCTCACCCTGCCTGTCAGCTGACCTCTCTCTCACGTTCATGTTTATTGCCGTCTCCCCCACTGGAACACCGGCTTCTGGAGGGCAAGGCTCATTTCAGCCGCGGCTGCCCGGTCGGCTCCCAGAACGCTGCCGGCTCGTGGTGGTCTGCACTCAGTGACGCTGCCTCACACCCCATCACACCCCATGGGCCAGTGGCAAAGCCTGGAAGGGCTTTTTAAAAAATATTTATTTATTTTGAGAGACAGAGTGTGCAAGCAGGCAGGGGAGGGAGACAGAATCCTCATCAGGGGAAGGAGACAGAGAATCCCCAGTAGGCTCTGTACCGCCAGCCCAGACCCCGACGTAGGGCTAGAACACACGAACTGTGTGCCTGACCCGAGGGGGAATCGAGAGTCAGACGCTGCTTCAGACTGAGCCAGCTGGGCGCAGGAAGGGCTCGGCTTATGGCGCAGGCCCCTCTTTACCCCTGCACCGGCAGGGTCCCCAGCCCGGCCTGGCCACCACCCCGCTGTGCCATCTCGGGCAAGCGGTTCACAGCTCAGGGCCACGGTGCTTCACGTGTAAGTGACAGTCCATTGACTTCCGATCTCCATGCAAGCATCCAAATCCAGGAAGAAATTGAGTCAGCAAGGGTGAGGCACTTGCCCAAGGCCACAGTCTGAAGTCTATGTGGGGTCAGGCTGCCCTAAGATTTAAGCTCATGGCTCTGACTTCAAATCCAGTTCTCTGGGCCTCCTTCCCGTAGTTCTTCATCTGTCTCAGCAGAACTGGACGAGAAGGTGTGGCAGGCGGGCTCCGCTCAGCTTCTCGGCCCCGGGGTCGCCCAGCTTTCCCATGACCCCAGCTAGAGACCCTGTTTTCCGGAAGGATGGGGGTGGCCACGGCCCGCTGCGCGACGAAGGCTCGTTTTCCCCAGCAGCCACCGGCAGGCATTTGCTTCCTTTTCAGCGGACCATGTTGGCGGCGTGTTTATGGCTTAATTTTTGTTGTCCCCTCCACGCCTCCCCCCTGGAACTGATGGAGGAGAGAGAACATGTCAGTTCTTGCCTGCAGCTTCCTGTCAAAGTGGCCTTGCGGGCTTCTCCCGGGAGTGGGAGAGGGGGGCGCAGACCCGGGTTCCTTTGGTCAGCTCGTCTTGCAAATGTGGTTCCAGGCTGTGCCTGCAGGCCTGGGAACCCGGCCCCCATCCACCCGCCCCGCCCCCATCTTGCAGAGGTGGCCCTGAGATCCTTCCTCTGCAGGGGGGTGGTTTGGAGGCCGGGGCGGACAGCTCATAGGCCTGTTGCGCCTGTGGTTTTTGCTGTGGTCATTGACATGACTTTTTCATTTGAAATCATCCAGGACTCCCCACAATCGTTCAGAGTTCCCAGGCAGCTGTCGCCCAGCTTCCCCTAAAGGAACCAAAGGTTATCATCAAAATTAGGGACCTGCAGTTGACACATGACTAACTCAATGACAGACTTTATTCAGGTGTCACCGATTTTAACACGTATTCCAACTGTACTGTTTTTAATTTCCAATTTGTAGGAGTCAGCCAAGCTCCTGGCTGAGAGAGTCGGAGGTTAAGAAATTAGCTAAGGGGCGCCTGGGTGGCTCAGTCAGTTAAGCGTCCAACTTCGGCTCAGGTCATGATCACGCCGTCTGTGAGTTCGAGCCCTGTGTCCGGCTCTGTGCTGACAGCTAGTTCAGAGCCTGGAGGCTGCTTCAGATTCTGTGTCTCCCTCTCTCTCTCTGCCCCTCCCCTGCTCATGTTCTCTGTCTCTCTCAAAAATAAACATTAAAAAGAAGGAAAGAAGGAAAGAAGGAAGGAAGGGAGAGAAAGAAAGAAAGAAAGGCAGACAGACAGACATTTCCAAAAAAAACGAAGGTAGTTAAGCCGCGTCTCCCCTTCTCCACCTCTTCTGGGCTCTCCACCTCCCAGCAGTGAGGAGTGACCCCTGTCTCTGGAGTCTGATTTCTTGCTTCCTGGATTCTACACCTTCCTGTTCTTGGCTCGCTCCTGTGGCAACAGGCACGGCTTCTGGAAATTTCCAGTGGAGGAGGTTGGAGGTAAATTTCTCAAGACCTCACAGGTTGAAGGATATCTTTATTTTTTTTGATATTTTAGTTTTTGCCTGACAGAGAACTTAGGTTAGGGATACTCTTCTTTCAGAATCATGAAGGCTTGTTCCTCTTTCCTCGGACGTTCAGAGTTGCGCTGAGGAGCTTTAAAGCCGCCCTGATTCCATTTTGACCTCTCCGGAAGTTCGTCGGCTCTTCTCTGGGCCACTATGTCCTGAAATTTCCCCCCGCCCTTCCCTGACGGAAATCTAGCTTCAGGCACGGCGCTAAGCACTTGCGGTCCTTTCGGTCTTGAGATTTATGTCTTTCAACATCTGGGAAATTTCCCTCAACTGTTTTATTGATACTCCCCCCCCTCCACACACACATACACCATTTTCTTTCTCATTCTAGAATCCCTATGACTGGAGTGTTAGAGCTCTTCTCATTTTCTTATCCTTCTGTTTCCAGTGATGTATTTTGCTCTGTATTCTTGAGAAATGTCCTCAGGGTTCTCTCTCAAATCTTCCACAGACTTTTACATCTCTACTATCATGTTTTTCCCCTAAGACCTCTTCTTATTCCCCGTGTTCCTTTTCTATGGCTTCATGTTCTTTTTTCATGGATGCATTATCTTCTGTTATCTCTCTTTGGATTCAGAGGGCTTTGTTTTTATTATGATTGTTTTTTTATGATTTTTCTTCATGTATGCTATCTTTTCCATTCCATTTCCTTTGGCCTGTGTGTCTGTTTAGGTCTCTGAGTTCACATTAGAGGCTTTCGGCAATGCCTCTAACGATCTTTCATTGTCTTTATCAAGAGCTAGACACAATAGTGGCTAGGAGTGTTAGCATCAGGGGAGGGGGTGGGGAGGTATCCTGAGGTCTTGCCACTTGATGTGTCCACTCCCCGGAGATGACCTTTCCATTCCCCTGTCTAGAGGTCTGGCTGCTGATGTTCTTGAGGATACACTCACTTGACGCCCTATTTCCGGATGGTGTCCCAGCCTCCCTGTGTTTGGAGGTCCCCAGGGCCGGCACTCCTGCCTCAGAGTCACCAGAGAATAAGCATGGCGTCCGGCGTTGAGTGGGGAGGGCAGTCAGCCCATAGCGCGGAACCGGGGAGTAGATCGGGAGTGTTTACCTGTTTCTTCAGCGCGTTCCCTGACTTCGCTTTCCCCTCCAGGACGTCCTTCTGCCCTCCGGCCTCACCCTCAGGAGCCTAGCAGGATGCGTCCATTTCTTCCTTCACTGCTGCTGCTGGACTCACCTAGATTTCGTCTCTAAGGAAGAGAAGAGGCTTCTTAGAGTTAACCAGGCCAGAGAGGGAGCTCAAACCCCAAAAGGGAACAGGGCTCTTTGAGCCCATCCACATGTCCCCAGGTGCAGGGGCCATCACAGGGTCATCAAATGCAGGATCTCACGGTGCTTCCCTGAGTCTGTAAGTCCCCCATTTGGCCAATGGGGGTGACTGCCTCCTCACCCCACTTAATGGGAATCTTAAAGGACAGACAGAAATCAGAGCGCAAAGATTCGAATCTGCAGGGCGCCTGGCTGGCTCTGTTGGAAGAGCATGTGACTCTTGATCTCAGGGTCATGAGTTCAAGTCCCATGTTGGGTGTAGAGATTACTTTAAAAGAAAAAAAAAAAAAGACTGGAATCTGCAAATCTCAGAACACCTGAGCTCTCAGTAGTCCCCCTCCACCAGACATTGCTCATATATCACGACACTCCCACCTCCGGAGCCTAGAGCAAAATTTCTCTTCTTGGCATTATTGCTATCTGGGCAGGATGATCCTTGGTGGTGAGGAGCTGTCCAGAGATTCAGCAGTAACCCTGGCCCCTACCACCTAGCTGTCATTACCCCACTGCACCCCAGTTGTGACCACCAGGAATTCCACTCCCAAGGTAGTACCCGAGAGGAGTGGAACAGTTGTCCACACGAAAATTTCTACAGGAATGTTCATAACCCTCCCAGTAGAAATAATCCAGATGCCCATCAATGGATGGACGGATAGATGCATGAAAATGGTGTTATGCCCATACCATGGACTATTACTCGGCGACCAACCAAAACCAGCTTTGACACAAGCCTGCTGAACCTGACACGTGGATGAAGCTCGAAGACATGATGTTGCGTGAGAGAAGGCGGACGTGGAGCACCACAGACCGCAGATTCCATTTATGTGAAACGTCCGGGAGAGGCAAAGCCATAGACACGCAAAGCACCTCAGTGGCTGCCTGGGGCCAGGAGGGAGGGCACGCGGGTGAGTGACTGAGAACTAAGATGGGCACCTGGGATCTTTCCAGAGTGACGGGATTTTCTAAAATGGTGTTGTGGCAATGGTCGGACAACTCTGCAGATTTCCCGAGAACCATTCCATTGTTCACGTACGCTGGCTGGATTTTACGCTGTGTAAGCAAACCTCAATAACGCTGTGAAAGTGGACTATTATAATCAAAAATAATGACTATGTGTTGTAGGGTAATGATACAGCGAAATGTTTGATGAGAACACAATGGATTGAAAGAAGGTAAAATGGCAGCATGATGTTTTAAAACGTTACGTTGTTCCTGAAAGTGTATAATATTAACTCAAGGCAGCCCAGGATCATTAAGGACACACATTCTAATCCCTGGAGATACCTCTAAGAATAAATAAAACAAAAATATGTAGCTTACAGGCCAATAGAAGAGATAAAATGGGATCCTAAAAATAACAGGATTACAAAGAGAAGACACATAGGAAGATGAGAGACTTAACTTCAATTTATCAAAATTATAATTATGTTAAATGCTTGGGTTCAGTGCTCCATCAGAAGCAGAGGTTATCAGAATGCATTAAAAGCAAAGCAAGACCCACGAGATTCTGTCCAAGGAAATTTATTTGAAATATAAAGACAAATAAGTGAAAGTAAGAAGGAAGTTGACGTGGCCATAGGAAAAGCTGACAAAGTAGAACACAAGACCTGTGTTTGGTACATAGGAAATATTAGCAAGGCATTTCTTTTTTTTATGTGCATTTATTTATTTTGAGAAAGAGAGAGAGAGAGAGGTGGAAGGAGAAAGAGAGAGAATCCCAAGTAGGCTCTGGGGCTTGATCTCCTGAAGCGTGAGATCGCGACCTGAACTGAAATCGAGTCAGACGCTTAACTGACTGAGCCACCCAGGCACCCCATAGCTGGGCCTTTCTTAATGATGAAATGGCTAATTATCAAAAAGTCAGACTAACCCTAAATGAGTGTTACCTAGAGACAGAGCTTCGAAATATGTGTAGCAGAAGCTGACAAAACCAGAAGGAGAAATAGGGAAATCGTAATTACTGTCAGGAAATCGATACTCTTCCCTTAGTAACTGAGGAACGCGCATTTTATTTTAAGTGCTTCTGGAACAGTTACGGAGGCAGACTGTGTGCTGGGCCAAAAAGAAGTCAAGAAATACTGGAGGATTATAATTAGTTCTTACAGTAATTTGTTACAATAATTAAACATATGTATACTTTACGATCCAGCAATTGCTTTATTAGGTACCCAAGAGAAATGAAACATACATTTAAGTGACCTATACATTTATTCCATTGTGCATAAAATCACCTTGATTTTTTAAGCGTTAGCATAAAAATAAAATTATTGAGCATTATTAGTGCCGGGCACAGATCCAACTGCTTTACATGCATTAACCCACAAAAGCTTCACAAATCTTACAAAAGAGGAAACCAAGATCCCAAGAAGTTGTGTAACTTGCTTAAGGCCACCCAGATCCCCCCTGCACCCAAATATGAGGTTCGTGTCTGAGGTGCTCAAATAGTAATAAAAGGTAGCTTTGTTATTGACAGCTCTATGAAGCAGGAGTCATTAACCCCATGGCACAAAAGAAATTGAGGCTCAGAGAGGGACTGGGCTGCTTCTAGAAAGCGGTAGAGTCAGGATGTGAAACCCCAGTCTGTGTGGCTTCCAAGGCTGGCCTCCCAGGTCGGTTTCCTTGTGCAGGGAAGGGGAGGCGCAGGTGTGATTTTTACGCAGCCTGGTCACACATGGCCAGGTGAGTTTCAACTTTACGCCTGCCCTTTGGGGAGATGTTCTAATGCTCTTTCCAGGACCTTGCCTCATATCATCTCACCTCGACCCAGACACCCAAAGACACGTGTGGCACAGGGGTGGGTCATTTCAGTGAATATGGTGAATTTCAGGGTATGGCAATTTAGGGTTTCCCAACGTCTCATCAAGTCACTCATTCAACAAATCTTTTTAAGTATCAACCATATGACAAGGCTGGAAAAGCAGCTATGAACAAAATAACGGCGCTTATATTCTGCTAGGATGAGACAGGCTATAAAGGGAATGATAAGTACATCATATAATTTCCAACAGTGTGATGAAAATAAAAGAAAGGGGGTGGAGAGTCAGGAATGGCCTCTCTCAGGAGGTGGCAGTCGGTGGGGGGATGTGTAGGAAGCTGGGGAGTGAGCGGTGGGGATATCTGGGGCGAGGGACCCCAGAAGCTGTGGGTGGGATAGTGGGCCAGAGAGCAGGGGGGTTGGGGATGCGCACAACGTGCCCTGCTGGGTGTACGTATCATTCTTGCGGAAACCGTCCTGGCCAAGTTCACTTGAGGCCTCCGAGACAATGAAGGGAAGAGGAAGACATCAACTCTGGCCAGACCAAAATTAGGTCATAACTGAGCAAGGGCCAGGCTTTCTGCAAGGACAGTGGAGAGACTTCTTTCCTGGTGGCCCTGAGCACTTCCGGATGACAGCAGACTCAGGGCTCTGTGCTCTGTCCCCCAGGCACGGAGCCCTGGGGAACTTCTAGACCTCGAGCAGGTATCGAGGCTCTACTGTGTTCTAAGCACTCCATCAGGGGTTGTGTACACTGTTCCATTAAATCCCTGCAGGATTCTGGAGGTAGTAAATGCTGACTGCAGTTTGCAGTTGAGGAAACTGAAATTAAGTTCATGACTGGAAGGTGGCAGAAAAAGAGCTTGAGTCCAAATCTATGCAGAATCCAGGTTCTTGGTATCTCATGGTGCCAAGAAGACCATGAGCTTTAGAAGGAATTACATCAACTGCAAGGCAAGAAGGCTATAACATCCTGAACCTTCAGTACCTGTGGACTGGATGGATGGATGGATGGACGGATGGATGGATGGATGGATGGATGGTTGGATGATGGATGTGTGTGTGGATGGATAGATGTGTGGATGTGTGGATGGATGGATGGGTGGATGGATGGATAGATGGATGGATTGACGGATGTGTGGATGTATGAATGGATGGGTGTGTGTATGGATGGGTGGATGGATGGATGGATGGATGGATGGTTGGATGGATGTGTGGATGGATGTATAGATAGATAGACAGATAGATAGATAATTAGATGGATGGTGACCTTGACACAATAAGCAAGCAGACCTTTTGCTATAACCTATACATGAGTTTTTAAAAAATGTTTTGCTGAGCTTTCTGAATTTCAGGCTCCCATCTAGAAAATTAGAGGGCTGGACTTGAGTGGTTGTTTTCAAACTTGTTTTGGCAGTAAAATTCTGTCTTCAAACACACCTAATGAGGAGAGTTGAGCCAAGAGCCAAACCCCTAGCCTTTCCTGCCCCCACCAAACAGCACTGCCTAGTGGGCTTGCAAGGGCCTGCCAGCTAAGAGTGGCCCAGGGGAGCTCAGTGATGTCTGCTTCTAGCTGTCCTGAGGATGTACAGAGTGGGGAGCCCGGGGGTCATCTGAAACTCTCAAGTCGCTCACTCAGCCCAGGGGTTGCAGAGAAGAGCTAGTAACTCTGAGCATCCTCTGTCCCCTGCCGTTTCCTGTTTGCAGAGCAGGCCAGGGTGGGAGCTGGTTGACAGGACCCATGTCACTCACAGTTGATGGGCTTCTTTGGACTTCCCCAGACAGTGGGCTTGGACAGACTGGGCAGGACACTCATTTGGTTCCAAGGACGCAGAGCCCCAATCAGGGTGCGCTGACCAATCCACGTGCTGGCCTGGGCCTGTTGCCAGGAGACAGCATTCTCGGTTGGAGTCAGTCCCAGAAAACCTGAGAAAGAGTCCACACAGGCAGCTCCTGTAGCACACAGGGAGATGAGTGTCGGAGTGTGTCTGTTGGAAGATTGTGTTGGAAGCATAGGGCTGACTGCTTAGGGCACGGAGGCAGCGGACTGGGGCTCAAGTCCAGCTCTGCGGCCACTCATCGGATGACCTCCAGCAAGCTACCCATTTTCTCTGAGCCTGAGAGCAGAGAGGGAGCCCCCCAGGGCTGTCTGGCCTGGCTAGGGCCCATTTCCTTAGGAGCCAGTCGCCTCTGCTTAGCAAGGCTACCTGGCCCTCTGTCTACCCCCAACCCCCCAGCATCACCTGCCCTCACTCTCTCTTCTTGCTCTCCCTGCCGGGATCTCTGTGTTTGAGATTTCCTTTGAAATGCTCTCCCCACTTTCTTCTCTTCCTGGGGTGCATTCCTCATTTCCCTTTAATGGACACTCACGACTAGAATAGATGAACTCCAAACACCCATGACTTCAGGTAGCAGAAGTTTATTTACTGTTCTCAGAGCGGCACAGAGCAGGTGCTCCTACAGGCTCTGGCAGCTCTCCTCTCTGCAGACTCGGCAATCCAGCCTCCTTCTGTGCGTGGTTCTGCCATCCCGTCAGCATCTGTGCCCAGATGCTGGAGACGACACACCTGTTTCTTGAGAGCCTTAGCCGGGCGAGGGCACACCTACCCATCCCCTGACATTCCACCAGCGAGATTTCATTGCCAACCCACACCAGTGAGGAGAAGGGGGGCTCGAAGGTGCAGGCCCTTTCCAGTGACAGCTCTCCGCCATCAAGGGGGGGGGAAGGGGTGCATGTTGAAAGATGATTAGCCACCTCCACCCTAGCTTCATCTAATCCTTCAGATGTCAAGTGAAATGTTGCCTCCTCTGGGAAGCCTGCCCAGAGCCTCCAGGTATGTCCCTCTGTGTTTCCAGCACCTCTGTCCTTCCCTACATCCTACTGTGCTGCTTTCTTGTGTCTGAAAATAGAACATAAACACCTTGAGAACATAAGAAAATTACATATTTACCTGTGCACCTCCAGAGGTCAGCCTGATGCCTGGCACATGCTGGCAATAATCACAAATTATTGGGTGGATGGATGGATGGATGGATGGACAGACAGATGTACTGAAGGAAGGAGCAACAGATCTTCCCGCACAAGCCTTCAAGCTCCCCAGGCCTTAGCTGCCTCTTGGTTCTCCGAAAGCTGCCAGTGAGTTAGAGAATTCCTGGCCTGGCTGTACATTCTAAGATGGTCTGTGAAAGCCCGGTGCTAAGGACCTCCCCCCGCCCCGCCCCGTCCCCTTCTGCTTCGATGGCCCCAGATGAGACAGCTGCCCCTGCATCTCAGTCCAGAAGCTGCTGCACTTCACAGGCCGGCTCCAGCCCTGCAAGCTCTCGAACACCCACTTCCTTTGCTCTTCGTATGGGGACAGCTGCATGAACCCCACCAAATCACCCCTTCCTCTCAGCTCCCTCCTGGTTCAGCAAATCTCCCTAATGCTGTCAGTGACTCATTCTCAAAAAGAAACAGTACCTCCCCTCCTTTGCAGTGCCCTGTGCGGGGGACTGAACCCCACAGCAAGGAGGAAGAAGGATCGCACCTTATGGATGGGGTCATTCCTGGGGACGGTGACCAGTGCACACTCACGGCTCCCCAGACTAGGAACCGGGAGAAAGGGATGTGGAGGGACGGCAAAGGCCTGGGAGCACTCCCCTCTCATCCAAGCTAGTGAAACCCTAGGCGGTGGTGAGCGTTGAGATGGGATTATCCGTGCAGAGGTCCCGCCAGCGAGAGGAAGTCTGGGCGTGGGCATGCGGGGAACCCAGCAGACAGCGGGGGCCCTGGGCAGAGCTTGCTCCGGGAGGTTCAGACCAGTGTGGGGAAGTCGCATCGTGTTTATTTCTCTGTCTTCTTCCTGGAGTGTCTGGTCTTCTTAAATGTCCTGAGTTTCAGAGCTGCTGGCCGGAGTGTCGGTGCACATCCTGGTACCTGAATGATAAGGGGGACGGACAGCAGCTGTTAGCCACAGGGATCAGGGAGAAGAAAAAGAACCACAACCACTGCAGCCGAGATTTACTGAGCATGTGCTAAGCACCAGGCAATACTTCACTGGATTAACGCCATTTAGTACCCTAGGAGACGGGCGCTGGTGTCGTCCCCATTTTACAGCTGAGGAAACTGAGGCAGAAAGATTTCACAACTTGTCTAAAGGCACCCAGGTTGTAAGTGGTGAGGGGTGGGGGCTAGGACTTTACCCCCAGCGAGTCCCATCACCATGCAGCTGGTGAAATTCAGACCTGTCTGAGCACTTGACCACTCTCATCCCCAGGAGGAAGTCCTTCCAATGACAGTGTTAGAAGTTCTGGCTTATGTTGTGTTAATGCTAAGGGTCTTCCTTTCAGAGCTTTACTGTCTCTCTCTCTCTTTTTAAATTATTGAAGTATAATTTAGATGTAATAAAGTGCAGGTCGGTAACTTTTAACACCTGAACTCAGGCATAATAAACGCTGCAATCGACATACGGACCATTTGTCTCCGTCGACCGCCATGATGGGTTCCAATCCAGCCATCACTACTGGAAGCCGCCACGGTTTCACATTGTCTGTTCTGAAAGTTGATCTAAGTGGAATCAGACAGGACACTGGCCTCCCTCTTTTCCTCTTCTCCCTTCATCCCTCCTTCCCTCTGCCCCCACTCAGGTCAGTGTCTGCCTGTTTCAGTGTTTGGTTCACACCTGGAGGTCAGGAATTGAGTGCACAGATGGCGAGAATCTGACCCATGCTCCCCTAGGCCATTCCCAGAGGCCACAGCAGACATCACTAATCGATTAACACTCCTTCTCATCGGGCCCAGACGTGGCTTCAGAATCCTTCACGCTGTGGACTGTGACCCAGAGATGGGAGTTTCAGATTGTGATCCATTGATCACGACCAGCACAGGAGCTGAAGATCACTTGCCATCTGGAGGTTAAAGTCAATCCCTGTCTCCTAGGGTGAGATGCATTTTTTTTTAACTTTGTGATTCGAACTAAAGGGAGACTCACAAGAAGTTACACAATCCGATAGAGTCGCAATAGACCCTTCATCCAGTTCCCCAATGGTGACATCTTAGAGACCCCTGGTAGATGATCAAAACTGGGAAATTAACACTGGCGCCATCCTATTAACTAAACAACAAAATGTATTCAGATTTCACTGGTTTTATTAAACACTCGTTTGGACGGGACGTGTCTAGTTCTGTGCAATGTGATCACACGTACGGACAAAGAAGCTCTCTGATGCTCCCCATTGCCGGTCACCCCCCTCTCTCCTCCTCCCTTTAAAGGCTCTTCATCTGTCTCCATGTCCCTTCCTCCCCTAGTGTCATTACTGTCACTATGAAGTAAAAGAACTCAAATCGGAATTCAAAGCTTGAGCAAAAAGGAAGGAGCTCTGGGAGTGAAGTTCTGTGAAATCTGGGTACTAGGCTTGCCTCTGCGTGACCTTGGTTGGGCAAGTCATTTCACAATCTGGACCTTTTTTTTTTTTGGTTTTTGGTGAGTAAGGCAGAGACCATAACAATAACATTTATGTTGTTTAGCTGAAACGAGGAATCCGGGAAGTTTTGAATAAGAAAATTCTTTGACCTGTAAATCTCAGCTAGGTGTTAGTGTTGATGTTTTTGAGGGGCTGATGAAGGTCTCCTCTCCTCCCTGAGATCTGAACCAATTGAGAAATAAAACAAAAACATTACCTTTATTACTGATAAGGCTGATAGTGGGAAATGTAGCTTCTCTCCCTGGGAAAATGAGCTTCCTAACGCTGAGCCCCGGAATCGGCAGCCCTGCCCACCCAGGAGCCCGGTGCCCCGTCCCGCCCTCAGATGGCACAGGCTTCGGTCTCAGTGCTGACATGGAGAGACGTAGGGACTCTGGGATCCCTGGTGGTGGAGCTGACAGCTTGCCGATGGATTGGATGTGGGTGGGGAGGGGAGGGGAGGACCCTGATGCCGCCGAGGTTTGTAGCCTGGGGAATTGGGGGATGTGGTACCATTTACAGCGACCGGGAAAAATGGGGGTTGGAACCGGTTACCTACCTGATAGGGGACAAACGAACTCAGCCACACACTGCGTGATGATAGCTCACCGCCTCCTCCACAGGCCATAGATGGCGTCGGCCCCGGATGACTGACCCCTAACCCTGGTCACTCTCTGAGTCCCGTCTCCATGGATATCCATTGAACTTGTGCCTTCATGTCCAAAGGTCCATGGGTGACTGTCAGCTGGACAGGGTGAGCCCCTTGGGAGCACCATGCAGTGCCCCCTCTGCAAGTTTAGTGCCACATGGGCTGCATTCTGTGCAGGAGGCCTGAGTGGCCCCACACACTCCATCTTCCCAATGCAAGGGCACCTCTAGTGGGCCCTGGGAACGACGGACAAACAGGACAGTGGCCTTGGCCTTTGGGAAGGGACAGCCTAGGGGAAAGGTCCACCCGTGCTGCCATCACCTGAGTGGCTTGCGTACAGGTCTCATGAAGCGCCGTCCAACGCTCTTCCTATCCCCTCCCCTTACCATTTGGAACCGTCCCCTTTCTGCCCAGGGCACCCCATTCCTCTCTCCTGCAGCTGTGATGACAGCCCTTCGGGGACCTGGGTGACGCCAACTGGGATTCCACTGTACTCTCCGCCTCATCCCGTGCAACGTGTCCCAAGGTCACCTCTGATCGTAACCAGAGTATGTTCAGGAAAACGCCATTCTCTCCCAGTTGGGAGCCCAATGTGCGTGAAATGCCAGGGTGGGTGGGAAAGAGTGTGCAGGGGCTCCCACTCTGTGCAGGAGAGGGGAGCATCCTGGGCGCTGAACCTCCAAAGACAGAGGCCCTGTCCCCCCAGGATAAAGTGTGGGTGGCCCCAGGCACCCAGCTCCCCGCCTCAGCAAATCTGAGCCACAAAGGCAGCAGGGAGGAAGGCCTTGTGAACCGCAGTCACAAAACACGACCACTGGAAAATGCAACCGGATTTTCCTGGGCCCGTGAGCCAATATTTATTATTGGTTTTAGTTAATGAAATCATATCTATCGCGAGTTTCATCAGCTCACGGAGTTCCCTCGTCAGCTTTGGGGCCATTCTCGTCCATGTTTTACTGAAATAAACTTAGTGAACCTCGGCAGATGAGCCAAGGCCCCACAGCCGGGAAGGGGGCAGGTGAGACTGAAGCAGGCCTTCCCAGCGAAACCCGCTCCGTTATAATTATTGTCACTTCACGGCACGGTTTGGTATCGGGTAAGGTAAGTCTCGCCACCACGCCATCATCATTGTCGTCCAAAGTGTTCACAGCTCTTCACCAGCAGCTGCCCTTCTAAATGACCTCCACATTCCCACTGCTCCTTTCTCGGCCCTCACACCGCGCTTACCAATTATACCCTCGAGCGTTGCCGTCTTTACATTTCGACTTCCTTTCTAGAAACATGAATGCGTTTCAGTTTCTTCGGATACTCTTTTTTTTCTCTTTTGCCTCTGCCCTAAACCGAGTGGATTTCTCTCGCCAGCCCTGATGATGTTTCTTTCTTGCTGACCAAATTCTGAGGAGGTTTCTCAGCTTCTTGCTGCTCTTAGGCGTGAGATCTTTTCTCGAACGCTTCGAAAGGAAGCAGGAAGGCAGTTTGCTCCCACTCAAGCCTTGTATCGGGTTCTCTTAGCAAAGCTTCTTACCAGTTCTGCCCGGCCGCCCCCCCCCCGCCCCCCAGCAGAACTGTTTGCATTTTTCAGGGCGGAAAATCACATCCTCAGCAAATTGTTATTGTTTTTGCCTCCCTTTTCAACGTGACTCATTCCTATCTGTGTTTTCTTGTCCCCATGACCACCTGGAGCACCCTCTCCTGTGCTGAGGCCGGGGCCTTGTGGTCCGGTTGACCTTCACAGTCAATATTTATCCTTAACCGCGTGCAGAAAATCTCCCCCGCGCCGGGTGACACAAGACCCATGTTCCTTGCCTCCATGCAGTGTCCGGGCCAGCGTGAACCCAGGAAGTAAATAAGTACAAGGACTCCGTGATAAGTAAGTGAAACACAGGCCAGAAAAAGTATAAGGTGCCAACGCTTTCATTTCAAAGACTGAGGAATCAAGGCCCAGGATGGGAAAGTGGCTGGCACACGATCACACAGCAAATAGGTGGCCAGGCTGAGATCAGACACTTCTTTGGCACTTTGAGGCCGGGAGCCACCTCCAACCTTTTTCTAGCCTGTGAATGTGGGCCTTCCTGGGCCCGGAGGGCCAGCTGTGCCTGGGAGTGCCTGGCCCAGCTGTCTGGGGGCCGAGGAGAGAGCTCTCTGCCTCCTTCGACAGCAAGCAGAGAGCACTGTCTTTGGCAGGCCTTGCGTGGAGCGGCAGCCAAGCTGAAAACCTTGAACCCCACAGCTGTTGGCACTTGGCCGCCCTCAGCATCTGCCCTGCTGCTGAGTTATTCTGCCCTTCCTGGAAGGCTCTGCCCAGGACAGTGAGGTCAGGTAGGTTGTGACCTCATTTCGGGGCCTGTGGCTTCAGGCCCAGCTGAGAACTGAGGCCAATGCCAGACCTTCTAAAGTGGGAATGACGGGGCGCCTGGGTGGCTCAGCCGATTAAGTGTCTGACGCTCAATTTCAGCTCAAGTCATGGTCTCATGGTTTTGTGAGTTCGAGCCCCACGTGGGCTCTGGGCTGACAGTGTGGAGCCTGCTTGGGATTTTCCCTCTTTCTCTGCCCTGCCCCCATTTTCTCGCACTCTGTCTTTCTCAAAATAAATAACCTTTAAAAGATAGTGGGATTGTATGTGGCCATGAGAATGAGGTTACTTTTGTCTGCAGATGCCCAGGGACCCCACGGTGGCTCAGAATACGGTGACTCGGATAGAACAGTCTATGACTCCATTTATAGAACCAGTTCTAAAGTCCTTCTCCTTTGGTTCCCCTTGATGTGGGCCAGCCACATCTCACCCTTAGCTGTCTTCATGTTCAAGGCCAAATGGCACCTTTTCCTGTTCTCCTTCTGGTCCCCAAACCCACTGCCTCTGAGTGTTTGCTCACTCTGTTCCCTTCCCAGGAACATTGTCCCCCTCTCACCCCAGCCTTCCCTGCCCCTGTCCCCCATCTTAATGTTTCTGTGACCAAATCCTCCCCAGGCCACGTGCCCTGGCTCAGACACCTCTCCACTCAAGCCTCCTCAGCCCAGCTCTGCTGGAAGTGAGCTTGCTTCTCCTGAACTCCATCAGACAGACAGGGTTTCTGACAGGGCCTGTTGCTAAACCTCTCTGAGCCTCATCTTCCCTGTCTAAAAAAATGGGTACGAGTCCAGCTACCTCAGAGAATCCTAGGTGTAGAGGATAAGAAAAGGGGACCCCTGACACTCAGACCAACATGCTCGGTGCCAGGTGCTATTTGAAATGCTTTGCAAAGGTTGGCACTCTCCATGTCCCCCCCCCACACACCCCGTGCATCTGCAAAATGAGAACCAAGCCAGAGAGGAATGAAGGCACAGGCTGCAGGCCTGATGAGCAGCCAAGGCGGGGCTGTACGAGGGCAGCTCGGCTCCAGCCTCCTGCCCTCCATGGCTGCGTGATGGGCGTGCGTGCGTCTGTGGGTGCCTGTGTGCTCCTGCCCATGTGCCTGTGAGAAAGGCCCCAGCACAGTGCCTGGTGCTCAGTGAGTCATCACTCAGGGAGCATTTACTTTCCGCAGCCCTTTATCTCTGTCCCTCTTTGGCTTGGCTCCCTGGCTTTGTTCTAGAATTCTGCTGCTCATGCAACCAACTGTGAGCTCCCGGAGGCTAGAGCCAGGGTCTCAGCCCTGTCTGAAGCTCCAGTGCCTAACCCAGGGGCCCTGACCCCGGCGGCCCCCAGCCACCCCCTCTCCCTTTCCTGAGCATGCACACGCTGTGAGTCTGCAGGAGAGGCTCTGGCTCGCACCGGCCCAGGCCCCACATGGGAGGGCCGTTACAAGTGCCCGTCCCCCATCGCTCAAGGGCTGGTTCTTCCTGTTCTTTGGGTCTCAACTCCAATGCCAGCTGCTCAGGGAGGCCCTCCCTGATCCCTCTTCCTAAAATAGCCCACTCCTCATCGTCCAGTTTTATTTCCTTCCACACTGTCATCAGATTTGTTTATTTTCTTGTTTCTGTCTTCCCTCCATGGGCATCGAAGCTCAGCAAAGGGTTTTTGTCCCTGGTGGTTTAGAGCAAAGCTTTTGACCTTGTAGCATGCTCACAAGTCAGTTGGGATCTCGCTGCCGGGGTCCATCCCCAGCAGCCAAGCGTCAGTGCTGTGGTTCTCAGCTCTGTGGGTTCAGAAGCCCTGGGGGGACCTCTGAGGTGCACCCCCCGAGTGTGAACTGTTCATGGAGAGCAGTGTTAGGGTAACCAGCCCTGGGGCCAGGGCCGCCTCCGTCAAAGGTCACTTCACTTCCTTGTGCCTCTGTTTTTCCAGCTGTGGAATGGGGTTGGCGATGGTCCCTTCCTCTTAAGTAAGTCTGTTTGAAGACTGAGTTCACACGTGTCAGCTGTCTGTCACCCCCCAGGCGCCGTCCAAAGAGTACTTGGGTGTTGGCCAGAAGCTGTCAGCAGGAGGCAACGGGAGGTGGACCTGGAGGTGTCGAGGGGCCAGGTGTGCCCTGGGGGCTGCCTCCCTGGCTGACAAGGACTCCTGTCAACCCTGACACCCCCACACCCCTCAGCTCCAGCAAGATGACAGGGCGGAGCTGAGCACTCGGCCACACCTACCGCACAGCATTTGTGACGAGCCAGCCCTGCAGGGCATGAAAGTCCTGGAGCCCCCAGCGAGGACCCCTCACCCCGTGTCGCTGCAGGGGTGTTGGCATGGGGCTGGGTACTGGGCAGGATGAGAGGACAGATGGACCACACTTCACCGTTGCGCGATCTTTCCCTGCCTACCACGGGGCGTGAGTCAGCCTACGCACTGGGCCTTGTTATCCTTATTTTACTGACGAGGAGACCAAGACTCAAGGGTTCCTGGAAGGATCTGTGAATGAAGCTACCTGTCCCTGGATAACGGGGTGGTTAGGAAGGCGGGTCCTTGCCCAGAGGAAGGAAGGCCCGGGGCCCTACCCTAAGGGCCACCACCCTTTACCCAGTGAGCCCCGCAGGCTCAGGGAGGGTAAACAAACTCCAACAAACTCAGGGCCGCCTAGCCGCCATGTAACCTACCCAGGGCCACAAGATTGGCCCTCAAAACCAGCTGAGGGCCATTAACAGTCACACTGTGACTTGCTGGCTTGGGCAGGAGGAGAGTGGGGGTCTTACGAGAGGTGTGTGCCTTGGCTGTCTGATGAAGCCTGCAGATGCGTTCTCACAGACGGGTTTTAAAAATTCATAAATTATAAGAATTCCAAAGAAGCCCCAAAATGATAATACATGGGCTTTGCTATGGGCTCATTAAATAGCAAGATCTAGCGGTAGGTTTAATAACCAGCGTGATTGCAAAGTAGTGATGAGCGCAGGTGCTTTCCAAGACGCCCGCCGCGCTAGAAAATAATCCGAAAATACCTGTGATTTTGCCCGGCAGCAAAGTCACAGGTGCGACTAATCACTGTGCTTTGTTGCCGACACACGCTCGAGGGAAATGCTAAATTTCCAATAATAAAGATGCGATTCTTTCCCCCCCACTCAAATCCCTGGACCTCAGGCAAGAGCTCCTTAAAGGAGGCTGGAGTCCAGGGGTAGAGACCAGTGAGTGTAGGCTGGGCCGAGCTGAGGCTCTGGGTGGAGGAAGACAGAACTTTCACAAGTCCCTTTGCCCTTGACCGTCTCCTCTCTGCACCACCCAGGCTGAGCCCTGAGACTCCTGTATTTCCTGAGAGTCCTGTATTTCCGACTGCATGATAGACTGTCTTCCATCATAGTCTTAGCGGTCTCTGAAAAGGTCCATCTGGGAAGAAGGGGCTCATGGGAAGAGTCTACTCCTGAGTCTATTCCCGGAGTTCCTGTCTTTGGGATCTGCACAGGCCGCCTGGCCCCACTGCCAAGGCCAGGGGCCCACAGAAGGCGGGGAGGCAGGGCAGGGAGAGCCAGCCCAGCACGGCTGACTGAGCCCATCCTTGTTAACAGAGCCCCCTCCCCCACTCCGTGACCTCATTTCATCTTCACTACCCGCCTAGAAGTGAGAACTGCTGTCTCCACTTTGCAGGTGAAGCTCAGACATGTGAATACTTGCCCACAGACAAATAGCCAGGAAGTAGATGTTGCCACCGTGGCTGCTGCCTTCTGCCCCGGATCCCTGCTGCTGGAAGAAGCAGAAAGCAGGTCTGTTACTACAATTGTAGCCGGGTGGCCGGCAGGTTGGGATCTGTGTTTTGGATCTGGCTTCTTTCATTTATCCACTTGTTCATTCATTCATCCACTCCTCCTTCTATCCGTCTGCCCTTCTATCTGACAAATATGTACCAGCTTCCACGTTAAGGGAGCCCCAAGAGATGCAGTAAAAGCAGATATAGCCTGGCTCCCATGGAGCTCATGGTGTGGGGTGCGGAGAAAACGAATCAAATAATGACACAAATAAGTGAAAATGTGAACGGTGCCAAGGGGCTGAGATGTGTGGCTGGGGAAACGTCTGCTGGGCTTTATTTAGCAAAGGTCAGGCAGGCCCCTCTAGCACTGAGATCCAGGGCACGAGCAGGAGATGACAGGAGAAGAGAAGGGGGGTAGCTGGACCAGACGGGGGCAGCTGTGGAGTGAAAGGGCTACCCATTCAGGCTCTGGGGAGGGGGTGCAGGCTGGGATTGAGATCCTGGGGGGATTGCTGACCAGCTGTGCAAACGTGATAAGCCCTTCATACTTTGAGCCTTGATTTTCTGAATATCAGGATTATGATAAGAAGTCCCGCTTCACAGGAGCGTCATGAAGATTTAATGAGACGTGGGGAGTCCAGCTCTCAGCACGGTGCCCAGCCCGTGGTGAAGGTTCTGACTCAGCACTTCTGCTCCTAGTAAGTGTGGACAATGAATAAATAAATCCATGAAAGCACTGATAAGAGAATCTGGCCATGGCACAAACCGAGGCGGTGCATGGAAAGTTCTACGGTTCACCTACCAGTGGTTCAAACTCAGCCGCGTGTGAGCATCATCTGGGCGCCCAGGGC
Organism: Helogale parvula; assembly: GCA_004023845.1. Taxonomy (NCBI): domain Eukaryota; kingdom Metazoa; phylum Chordata; class Mammalia; order Carnivora; family Herpestidae; genus Helogale; species Helogale parvula. The sequence goes on from PJEM01001912.1 coordinate 214,736, forward strand.
ACACCCCACGTTCATTAGATAATCAGATCTCTGAGGGTGCATCCGGCGTCAACAGCTTTTAAACCGCCCCCCCCCCCCCGAGAATCCAGGGTCCAGCCAGGACCAAAAGCCACTCTCCTCAAGGGCTGTTTCGCGAATGTCAAGAGCAGCTGGAGTTCCCGGGACGCTTGGTGGCTGGGTCCCCTCCCCCTTCACAGAGGGAGAAGATTTAGATACACGGAAAAGACCAGGGAGGGAATTTTGGGCTGAGAAGAGGCAGGACGAAATCGGGAGACTGGGACAGAGCCCAGAATTGGGGAAATGGGGTGCAATGAAGGGGACCAGAGGCCGGAAGAGCCTCCTGCAGTGGGGTGATGGGACAGAGCCGTGGCTAAGGGCTGAAGAGACGCGAGGGCTAAGAGAGGCCTCGGTGTGGTGGCGCTGGAATGTTGCTTGCCGGCGAATGGGTTGGAAAAACTCCCATCTGCAAGGCTGCCTCGTTGGAAAGAGCCGGGATGCCAAAGTAGTGTCATCGGATCCGCCAATTCCTGTTGATTGGAGTAGCTGTTTAGAGCGCTGCGTTGAGAAGGATTCGAAGCCTGAATCTAAATGTGGCAAGTGATTGGCAATGCCAAGGCCGAGGGTGGAGGGGCTGGGAAGGGAATACACGTGCCAGGCACCTCCCATCCCGGCCGGGCGGGGCTGCGGGGGGCAGCGAGGGTAGAAAGTAGGGATCGGTCTTTACTCTTCTTCTGTGGTGGTTTCCCTGAAATTGCTTCAAGAAAGAGGACCTTCCCTACACCTCAGTGATCGAGAAGCAGGCCAGGAAAAGGGAGCTCGGTCAGTACTGGATAAAGTACAAGACAGGAAAAAGTATGGTCAAGACATATGGATGGGTGGGTGGGCTTGGAGATTCTTTTTTTTTTTTTTTAATGTTTTTTATTTATTTTTGAGAGAGAGAGAGACAGTGTGAGCAGGGGAGGATCGGAGAGAGAGAGAGACACAGAATCCGAAGCGGGCTCCAGGCTCTGAGCTGTTAGCACAAGAGCCAGACACAGGGCTCGGACCCATGAACCGTGAGATCATGACCTGAGCCGAAGTCAGACGTTAAGCCGACTGAGCCACCCAGGCGCCCCAAGATTCTTAAGATCCCTTGAAGTTCTGATCCTCGGTGGAAAAGAATTCCCCAAAATGCCTTTGAGAGGTTGTGAGATTCCCATCACTGGAGGTGTTTAAGGAAATAGAAAAGCTAGAAGACCAGTGAAATGGACAGCAGAGAGGCTCACATCTCAAGCAGGGCTGGTGGAGAGTACCTCTTAGGAGTTCTAGATGTGATTCTGTGCCTCAGCTGATGTGGGACGGTGCGTGCTGGAGACTGACTTGTTCCTGGAGGCAGGAGCAAGGGCTGCATAGAGCTGGATCTGTGCCTCAGAGGCTCAGAGACCAGAGGAAGAAGGGTGAGAGAGAAAGAGAGCTCATGGAGCCCGCAGTCTAAGGAATGTGGATTGCCCATTGGGTTTAACTGTCTGTCCCGGGCAGATGACCCCACGTGACCCAGTAGCCTCTGAATGTCCTTACTCTACACGAGCTTTTTACTTTGGAGCTATTTGGGGCCTGGGCTGCTCTCCCAGGAGTCTCTGTCTCGGAGGAGAGACGCGTAGACATATGTCTTCCTCTCCTGTTCCAACAAACACTTCCTGGAACAGCCCGCCAGCTTTGCTCTGACTGGTCCTGCTTGCAGGGGTGGCGGGGGGCCGGGCGGCCCGGACGGGCAGTGCTGTTTCTGGGCTCTGTTAGGGTCACGGTGACCTCCTAGGTCCTTCCAGCTATGCATTTGGGGAGGCCAAGGCCACAAGATGTGCGTGGCCCACCCAGCGCCGTGTGCGCGCTTTGAACCACAGGCTCAGCCCTCCAGCCCCGCAGTGCGACCCCCGCGACAGCACGGAGCGGCGGTGGGGAGGCGGCCTGGGTGCAGAGCCACCTTCAAGACAAAAACGGGCTGCGCAGTGTGCTGTCGTCTCATCCGGTAAACCACACGCTCTGAGCACGGGCGTGTCACGGCACAGACTCTCTGGAAGGGTATTCACGAAGCAGATATCTGCGGCTGGTGCTTTCCGGACCCGGGTGGGGAGGGAGACTGCTTTCCTTACTCCTGTTTGAATCTTGTGAATTTTGTGCTCTGCGTGAGTTGACTATTTAAAACGGAACAAGCCCGGTTCTGCAGACAGACTCCCTGGGTTCAAGTGTTCATCTCGAGCGCATCACGTAGCCCCTCTGTGCCTCAGTTTCCTCTTCTGTAAAAACGGGGAGGTTACCAGCAGCCGGCTCGGGCTGTGGGAAGAGACTAGACCGTGCAGCACAGGGGCTGTGATGTGCCGACAAAGGAGATGCTGTCCCTTCTCGTGTTAGAGGGGGTGTGGTCAGGGAGGCGCACGTGCATGTGAGATAGCGGTGCACCTGCCGGCCCAGCGCCTGGAAGGAAGGGCTTTGCGGAGGCAGAAGGGGGCGGGGGGGACGCGCCTTCTTCCCAAGGGAGGGAGGCCACCGAGGGGAGCAAGAGGGGCCCTCGCAGACTTGCTGGCCGGGCAGGTGTCTGTCTAGGAGAAGTGGGCACTCCAGGTAAAAGGCCCGGCATGAACCAAAGCTTGGAGTTGCTAAATGCCAGAGGGTGGTGGAGAGCCCAGGGGATGAGGGTGGAAGGAAGTGGCAGAACAGAAAGGGAACTGAGGGCGTAGAAGAATTGGTCTGGAAGGTGGGATGGAGGAAGCAGGCCGGGAGGGGAGAAGAGTGGCATGAAGTTGCTAGAGAGGAGGCTGAGCCAGGGCAGAAGGACAAGAACATTCTTCTCTGCTCCATCTCCATGTTCCACCCCCCACCCCCCACCGAGGGATGAGCAGGTATTTCCCTTTGCATGAACACACAGGCTCACGTGTGCAAATGCACACTCGTCCTTCATAGGCACCTTGCCTGGGGTTCGAGAGTCAGTCACAACTTGGCACTGATTTTATTGAGGCAAATCAAGGACACCATCAACATGGGATAGATGGGAGCAGGAAGGGGGAGCTCAGAGACCAATGTCACCGTCTCCCCAGGGCTGTCCCCAACCGCCCCGTATAAACTGTCAGGTGCCCCACCCGGATCTGTCCTCTAGCGTGGTGTCTGTCATCTTCTGATCTTCCTTTTTTTCAATCTTTATTTCTGAGAGAGAGCACGAGCGGGAAAGGGGCAGAGAGAGAGGGAGACACAGAATCCCAAGCAGGCTCCAGGTCCTGAGCCGTCAGCACAGAGCCCAACACGGAGCTTGAACCCACGAACCTAGGCCGAAGCCGGATGCTTAGCCGACTGAGCCCCCCAAGTGCCCTCTTATCTTCTAATCTTCTGACAACTTACTGATTCCTGTATTATCTGTCTCACTTCCCCCAACACGAACCTCCACGGAGGTGTGGGGCTTGTTTTGTTCTGTTTTATCCCCAGTACCTAGATCTGTGCCTTGTACACAGTAGGTGCTCAAATCAGAACACTCACCATTGAGGGCGGGGGGCAATTACCACGTGCCAAACATTTCTCATGCATTCTTTGTTTTACCAATTTTCACGATCCCAGGATGCCTGGTGGGTGTTTTTATTCCTGTTTTACAGAAGAGGAAACTGGGGGTTGGGAGCAATCCAGGAAGACTCCATGATTTGAATCCTTGGGTGCATTTTTCCGCTGCTCAGAGTCTGGGACATGGAAGCATTCATGCCCCTCATCAGGCAGGCACCTGCTCCCGGAAGCCTGTGACCAGCCGCCCTGCGGGGTGACTCACCTCCACTGGAGGACCCCTTTTCCTTGGCATCAGCCCACACCTTTAGTGGCTGGAGGCAGCAGCCACCTCTTACCCCCGCCATGTGACGTCAGCCCCCGCTTTCTGCTAAAGTGGGGAAATGGGTGGTGAGAGGTAAGTAAAATCATCAGCCACAGTTTCTGACACATCTGCGTTGTTTCCGTCGGGATTCGATGTCTTCACCGAGGTGAGGCGCACCGGCCTCCTCTTGCCGCTGAAGCGCACTCGCACAACCGTCCGTGCGTGAAACAACACAGATGTGCTCTCTGGTGCTGGAGGTTAGAAGTCCAGCGTGTTGTTTCCTTCTGGAGGCCCCACGGGATAGGGGTCCATTCCTTGACTCTTGCATCTTCTAGAAGCCAAGGGCTTTCGCTGGCTCCTAGCTAGATCATCTGACCTCTGTTTCCATCACAACATCCCCCCGGCCCTCCCGACTCCCTCTTATGGGGCCTCTGGCGGTTGTGTTATTGGTCCCTCCCCAGATAATCTAGAACAATCTCCGAATCTCCAGATCCTTCATGTAGTCACCCCTGGCCATGTCCCTTTGGCCTTTCCAGATAACACATTCACAGGGTCCAGGGACCAGAGTATGGACATCTTGGGGGCCATGACCCAGCCCACCACACGTGGATGGAATAGCCAGGGCATAGCATCAGGAGGGAACTAGAGTGTGGGGGAGAAATAAAAATTGACCTCTCTCTTCCCGCCCCTGCCTCCCACTGGCTGAAGCCCAACTGGAGGCCAGAGGCACGGAGCAGAGCAGGGGAGGGTGGGGGAGAGATGGACAGCCAAGCAGCACAGTACTGAGTTCATTGTATTAGCCGTGACTGTCACTGTTCTTCCAAAGAGGATCCAGGCCCTGGGGCTGCCTGCCTCTGTCCCCAGAGTGGCCCCTCCCACACCACCTCTGCATGGTGGGCCCAGAGGCTGTTCTCCCCCAACCACACTGTCAGAATTGGGGACAAAATAGCTGCCTGGGAAACTCAAAGCCAAGGCCAGCTAGCTCTTCAAAGAGCCCTCTCTGCAACAAAGGGCTGAGAGAAGGCAGGAGGACAAAGGCGTTGCCAGTAGGGGGCTGGCTGCTCCGGAGCCAGGACAGCCTGAGAAAGGTGAGCTATGGGAAGAGGCAGCAGAGGGTCTGATCTTCCACAGGACCCCCCACCCTCATCACCACCAGGAGCCCTTAAACAAACCCCTCCAGAGAACTGGAGAGTAAGCAGTGGGGAACGGAGAGCCCAGGACTGGGAATGTGGAGACTGGGGTCCAGGCCAATCCTGTCACTGACATGTGACCTCGCGCGAATGATAGTCATCCCCCCATCCCGCACCACAACTTCCTCTTCTGTACAATGGGGAGAACAGTTCCCAGTTCTGAGGGTCGAAGGTCCGGTTCTCTAGAAGCAGAGCCTGAGACCAGGATTTATTGGAGGCGCCCTGGAGGGAAGTAAGGGAAGCGGAACAGGTGGGCAGAAGCCAGGCAAGGTTGTGGCTACAGTCCGATCCCATAAGGAGCCCCTCAGAGCTGTTCTCCTTGAGAACAAGACAACACAAAAGACAGCTTTTGTCCCTGCCTTGGCGGAAACACATGTCCCATTCTTTCCCTGCTCCTGGAAACCGAGAAATGACCCCCCCAAGGACATCCCCCTGCATCCTCAATCCCCAGAACCTGTTACCTTCTAGGTGAAAAGGGACTTTGCAGGTAAGCTTGTTGAGACAGGAAATTATTCTGGGTTATATGAGTCCTTATAAGAAGAGACAGGAGGGTCAGAGTCAGTAGTGGGGGCGGGGTGACAATGGGAGCAAGGGGCGCAGGTGATGTGAGGACGGGGTCAGCAGGGAGGAGCCTGGGTGGCCTCTAGAGCCTGGAAGAAGTGAGGAAATGGATTCTCCCTGAAGGTTGCCAGAAGTCCCTCCATCCAGTGACACCTCGATCTTGAACTTCTGAGCTCCAGGACGGGGGGAGAATACACGTGCGTGGTTGCAGGTCACTAAGCAAGCGCTAATGTGTCAGAGCAGTAGGAAACCAATGTATGTGTCAAGGCGGGGCGGCCACACACCTGTCCTGGGCCCAGAGGTCCAGGCTCTGCGGCCCAAGCGATCACTGCTTCTGCTTAATGAGCGCCTTCTGTGTGTCACTCATGTGACCTCAAACCCTGGGATCTTCTCACCAATTTGGGGTGCCTGCCCCACCCCCAGCTGCCCTGTGCTTTAACCTCTAACAGGCCTGGAGCGCCTTTGACCTTGGGTACAGAGAGCCAGAAGCCACAGTGACCTTCAGGTAGTGACTGATGGCCTTGCCGTGAGTCTGACCAATTCGAAGCAGTAATCCGCACTAGAGAGCACCCCCTCCCTCGTCCCCAGCATTGCACTGTTCCTCCCCTCTCCTGTCCTGCCCCTCCTCCCCCATTCCCTCTGGTACCCCTGGGAGCATGTCTTCAATGGACCCATTGCATGAACCCTAGTGTCAGGCTCTGCTTCTGAGGGATTGGCCTGAGGACCCCACTCTATCTGGCACCCACAGTTATGCCTCGAGGAGGGTAGGATGCTGAACCTCATTTTGCAAAGAAACTGAGTCTCTGACCAGCTCACAACTGTAAGGGGTCAAGCCGGAATCTGGATCCAGACACAGGAGACAGTGCTTTTTTTTTTTTTTAAATGTCTATTTATTTTTGAGAAAGAAAGAGAGCGAGGGAGGGGTGAAGAGAGAAGGAGACAGAGAATCCCAAGCAGGCTCTACACTGTCAGCGCAGAGCCCACCGAAGGGCTCCAACTCACAGACTGTGACATCATGAGCTGAGTCGGAATCTAGAGTCGGACCCTTGACCCACTGAGCCACCAGGTGCCCCTGAGACAGTGCTTTTAGTCCCTGGACCCTGCCACCTCCAGACGTCCCCTGGGCTCCTCCTCCTCTATCCCTTGGGGATAATCATCTGCAGTCCCCGGGGTGCAGAAAGTGGTTGGGGCGAGGAGCTGGGCTCTGTCAGAGATAATCCTCTTGGATCCCTGCCCATCTCACACTTCTGGCCCCAGCCTAGGTCCCCACAGCGGAATGGTGGGGTGTGGGAGGTCTGCACCCTCAAATGCAGATGCCGGGGCCACGGCTCCCTGAGGCCATCAATTGTTGAAAATCACACAGGCCTCATGTTGATCCTTGAGTCAAATCCTGGCAAGTGACTTACCCCTCTCCGCCCTCATTTTCTCCTCCTCGAGACAGCCTGGATGAGAGAAATAACAGATGCGAACCTGGCTGGGACAGAATTTGGCACAGAGGGGGCTCATTCCTGCTCAGATAATCTCTCCGAGCCTCAGTTTATTTATGTGTAAAATGGGGATATTAATACTGGAGTGCAGCCATCGTGAAGAATAACCCTATCCCCCAGAGATGCCGTGAAGGTTCTGGAGCATGGACTCTGGAGTCCCAATCCTGGGTGACCTGGGGCTAGTCACTTAACCTCTCTGTGCCCCCTTTTCCTTGTCTGCTTAGTAAGAACTGTGTGAGTGCAAGTGAAGCCAAAGTAAGTGTCGTTGTCACGTGTGTGAAGGGCCTGGCCTGCACCTAGTGCATTGTAAGTGCTCAGTAAGCAATGGCCGTAGCGTTCCTGGAGTTCCAGGGCCCCCATCATGAGGAAGGTCGCAGCCACACCCCCCCACAGCCCTCTGGCTTCAGCCTCCTAGGCGCAGGCCCCTGTGGGCTGGTGGTTGTGCTCAGGTCTGTTGCATGGGGTCAACTGTAAAGAGTACTGGCCCCGCGTGTCCCCTCCACCTCTGGGGGCCTGCTCATGCCTCCAGCTCTCCCCCCAAACACACCCCTCCCATCCTCTTCTCTCCCCGCACCTAAGGTTCCCCCCCTCACCCACCTTGCTCCGCACCCACGGCAGCTGGTCGGCGGTGGCTCAGAGCTGAGGCCAGTGCTGCGTGGGTGTGCTGTCCTTCCCCCGACACGTCCCGTCCCACAGCTCCTGAGAGTGGGGGGCCTGCCATCTCAGAAAGCTCACCAGCCCCCGGGACCTGTCTTGTCCCCAGAGAGCCATGTGACATGGCAACCCATTCCCGGCAGTGAGAAGGTCCCCGAGAGGTCCTGCAAAGGCCCCTCGGGCTCCCAGGACTGCGTGTGTTGGCACAGGCGCGTTCCTGCTTTGCTGGGGACAGCGGCTTCCAGACTGTCTGTCCGATGCCGCCTGTAATGTGGACGAACGGCAGCTCTGAGGGCTTTTACCTTCCTTTCTCTGGACTAAACAGGCCTGGACCGCGGGGCCCGTTCCCCGCCCTTCCTGACGCTCAGATGCCCGGGACAGACAGAGTTGGACTGACTGCCAAGAGGAGGGGCCTCCCGTAGCTCCCCAGGCCTCCAGTGGCCAGCCTGCCCCTATCCCCCTTCCCGCCCGGTAGTCCAGCGGCCCGGCCAGCAGCCCCTCATCGCTTCCTGCGCACCCAGGAACTGGGCCAACCGAAGTGGAGGTAGGCCAATCTATTTTCCAGGCAAAACCGAAACTGGGAAGGAGGGGATTTGGGTTTGAACCCCAACCACCTCCCTTGTTAAATAAAACCAACCCAGAAAACAAACAGAGTGAAAATCTCCAAATGCACCTGCACGGGGCTCAGCCAGGCCCGGGGTGTGGGTGGGGTTTAAGCAATGTTGAAAGTGGCAAGTCCTGGCTCTGGGCTACGCCTGGACTCGGGGACAAAGCCGCAAGTCCCCAAGGTGTAGGGAATAGAGGTCCAAGGGGCTCCATTTCCATGGAAGGGGCCCACGGCGCTGTGCTGGGGGAGGGGTGTACGCAGTACCCAGGGTGCCCAGATACACAGGGAAGGTTGGCTGAGGGTGTCCAAGCCTGCTGCTGAGAGCCACGCAGCCCACAGCACATCCCCTCCTCCCACGGGATCCCTTCTGACCTGTCACTTTTGCCAGGTCCTCCCCTAATATGCAAGGTCCTGTCTTCCTCCGGGGAGCAGCCCCCAGACTCACTGGCTTCAGTGTCCTCTCTAGATCCTGCCCTCCCCCCACTCATCCTTCCCGATAAATACTCCATTCTGTTACCTGAATGTCCCCACTGGTCCCGCCACCGCGGCCACCACCACCCGCCCCGCCCCCCAACCTAGAGACCCAGTTATGTGCTCCCCCCAGGTGCCATCATTCCCCTGAGGACAGATTTCCCAGTCTTGTTTCAAAGTAAAAGAAGCTCAGCTTTATCAAGGGCTAAAACGCTCCTGAGTGTTTAAGCTCAAACACAAGGCTTCAAAGGCATTTGCTGCTAATGAGATTAAATGAGATAATGTGTGCGCACTTTCAGAGGAGCCCTCAGACCACCGCGGGGAGTCTTTGCTCTCCTTTGATGTCAGGCTCTTTAGAGGGAAGGTTTGCAGAGCTCTGCAGTCCTGGGGCTGCTGGGGAGCCGGAGGAGCCCCAGGAATGGGGCGCTGCGCCCATCTGCAGGCACAAGTGTGTAAAGAGCTGTGTGTGTGCGTGTGCATATGAGAATGCGCGTGCACGTGACTGAGAGGGTCCCGCGACGTCCCACGGAATCTCACCTCTCCCTCGGGGTCTTACTCAGCTGCTCTGTCTTGTCGCCTCCACCATGCTGGCCTCAGGGGGTCACTGTACTTAGCACAGCCCCTTCTGGGTTGGCCTGAGCCCCTTACCCTTAGTTCCCCCCAACGGAGCGGAGACTGGTGGTCGTTTCTCGTATGACTGTAGGAAGAACAGGCAAACACCCAATTATGTTTATGCTGGCTGTGTGGCCTATAGTTCTTTCTTAAGGTCAGACTTCCCACACCAAGGACTCCAGGGAAACAGCAAAAACATTTTTGCATCTCGGATTCTCTACTTAGGATAGCCACATGGACACATAAGTGCCCATCCGGGCACACAGGGATTCTTCTGAACAACCTCAGCTGACCAGGGGCCAACTGGGGGAAGCGCACTCCATACCTCCTCTGTGCTGCCCTGTTCAGGCACTGCGCTGGGAACCTCCTGCTGTTAACTTTGTCATTCCGTGCGCTGACTGTGAACGCTGAGTCCAGAAAGGTCAAGTTCCTTGTTTAGGGTCACAGAGTTAGAAAAAATAACTTCAGTTATGAAATGTAGTCTCTGCTGGGTGAAAAGTCAATCCACATTGTGTACGTGATCTCACTGGACCCTTCCGATGAGGTGCTAATGATGAAAAATACTACCGTTCCCCATTTACAGATGAAATGAATACACAGAGAAGGGACGCGATCTGTCCGCTGGGGCCCTTCTCACTTATGGAGGGCTTTGCCCCAGTGACTACTGCAAATTGAAGAATTTTCAGGGGCTCAGGTTCAACGTAGGCAAGAAGCACGTGGCTTTGGGGCGTGGCCCAGAGCCCAACTGCATCAGTGTCCTGGTTGGGCCACTGTCCGGTCTCTTGGACTCAACTGGAGCAGGGATTGGGCATGCTGGAGTTCTGCTGGGCCTCGGCCCCTTTCCCCCTCCCCCTTCCCCTTCCCCCTCCCCCTCCTACAGCCCCTGAGTCCTCCTGCCTTGACACAAGATAGCCTCCAGCCCAGTTCCTGGGTCACCTTCTTGGACTCGGGGCAGCCCTCCCTCCTGGGGCCCAGTCCCCACAGACCTTACTTCTCACCCCCAGCAGGATCTCCACTGTCCTCTCCAGCAGAGGACTGTGGCAGGACCCCAGCAGAGCTTCAGGGCCAGATCCCCAGGCTTTAATCCTGTGTGACTTCACATATATTAACGCACCTCTCTGAGCCTGTCTACCTCCTAAGAGACAACCGTGCGTCTGGTAGTGCTCTACCCAAAAAGATGACGCAAAGCTTTCTTGACCCCTCACTTCCTTTTCTTTATCTCACTGTTCATTTTCAGTGAGCACTATTTGTGCAGGACTTAGTCTGTGCCAGGCCCTGCTGTGAGCACATTTATTGCTCATTTAATCCTCAGGACAATCCTGTGAGGGGAGGCATCATCGTTATCCTCTTAGTTTACAGATGAGGACTCAGAGGCATAGAAAGGGTTACAGGATTTGCTCAAGGCCACACGGCTTTTTTAAAAAAGTGACGTATAATTGACATAGAACGTGATGCTGCGCACGGCTTTGAGGGGCGGGGGCAGGACTCCGTCCCAGGCAGGCTGGCCCCAGAGTTCATGCTCTTGACTTCCTCTTTGCTACTGACCTAGTGCACGCGAAGCATTGTGGTATGAAACTCA
>PJEM01001912.1:225819-267388 GCA_004023845.1 Helogale parvula
TGGCAGTCCTGTCCTCTCTGGAAGCTTCAGGTGGAGAGGGGTCCAGAGTGACTTTATTCAGATGTATCCACTGAGCCAGCAAGAGAAGGTGTAGAAATACCACCAGCCTTGGGGGAGGGAAGGGCCCAAGTGAAGCAACAGATGGCTGAGCAGGTGTGCAAAAGTAAAAGGGCCTGTGGGGGTCCAGGCGGGGGTGGGGGAGGGGACGAATCCGGAAGAAGGGTGTGACCCAGCCTGCCTTCACAACAACCCTGAGAACACAAGTGTCTCAGACAGGGGACGAGACAAGGCCAGAGGTCAAGGAAAGGATGAGTCCATTGCAGGCCTGGGGGGTTTGGGCTTCGTCTCCAGGATGGTTTTGTGGTTCCTTCTCCCCACCAGATTGACCCTCATCAGGATGAAGGGTCTTAGCTTCAGGGTCAAGGTCCAGGTAAGAAGCAACTGTCTTCTACAAAGGAGCAGCCAAGCTGAGGCCCCAAGCTGAGGGAGAAGGGGCCTTGTTAGGAAAGGGACGGGATGGCAGGTGGAGTGAACCGGCAGTGTGGGGAGGGGACAGTCCTGGGAGGGGGCAGGGCCCAGCCGAGTATGGGGCGGCAGATCCCCACTGGAATCCAGAGAAGGACAGACGGTGCACCCCCTGCCTCTTCCCATCACCTCCCAGAAGACTCTCCCCACGTGCAGGTCTCAGAGTCTCCTGCCCTGGGACCCATGGCTAGAGGGTGACAGGAGCCCTTTCCAGGGAGGCTGCCTGCCTTCCTTGGAAGCAAGAAAGCCACTTCTTGGGGGCCTTTGAAAAACCAGGCCAGACCCAGCAGCGTCCCGGCTAAAAAACCCAGAAGAGGCCGGGTTCGTTTTCCTGGGCAGCCTCTTCACAGCTTTTCCATTTCCCCTGGTGGCAGCGGCAGCCCAGCCTGCGTCCAGTGGCCCCCCGAGCGAGAGGTTAGCCGGCGCAGTGAGGTCTGACCTCAGTGTTGCCATGGGGACGCTCCGGAGGCCACCTGCGGAACAGCACCTTTCTTCCCGAAGGAGTGGGAGGGGACCGTGACTGCTGTGCGCTATGTGTCACCTGCTCCCGGCTGCCTGGGTTGTTTCTCCCCAAACACAGACTGTCGCAGCGGGGTGAGCAGGTGGGGGGGGGGAACGTGGGGGGGGGGCCTGCTGGTTGCGCCCCGTGAGTGCGTCGTGTGTCTGGGTTGCGGGGACAGGCACTTATGAGGGCCCCCCAGGGAGCCTCACTTCCCTCTCTCCCCCCACCAGGCTGGGAGGCTGATCACTGTGGCCCCAGACTGACATTTACAGCAACCTGGTCTCCATAGCAACCGGCTGTGACATCACAAGGGAACTGCAGACCCTTTAGCTGGAGCAGAGGAAGCACAAATACCCTTTTAGGGGCAGGAAGAGCTCCGGCTTCCCCTCCTGAGGCCCCTCACATGACAGGGGACGTGGGTGTCGAAAGGCCAAGAGGGAGAGGGTCTCTTCCCGGAAACACCAGGCTTTCCTGTGAGCTGCGCACTGAGCCTTCCCTGGAGGCTTGAGGGGCATCTAGATGAACTCTCCCTCCCCCACCCGGTCCCCTCCCTCATCCTTCCAAAATTACATCTCAGTTTCCTCAGCTGAAAAGTGGGGATAGCAGAAGTTACTCTTCATTGAGGGATTATTGTGTGCCGGGCGCTGTGGATTTTCTCATTCCCCTCACAACAACGCGATATAGGATATTTCCCTTTTAGGACTCTCCCTTTTATAAGGGGAGGAGAATGAGGCACAGCGAAAGGATTTGAACCCAGACAGTCTGGCTCGAGAGCGCATTCACAGCCTCCCTGGCGCCCAGCGGCACCATTATTTCCAGCCCCGCTGTGGCAAACACTTCCATGCGGGCTTTCAACTCACTTTGCACTGCCAGCATCTTGCCTCATGTGAGCGTAAGGCCTTTTTCTTTTCCTGCCCTGGGGTTTGTGCAGTGCCCAACATGGACTGCTGGCAGGAGCATACTCAGCGTGAGGACATGCTGGGGGCAGTTAGCTTCCACTGGGCCAGCAACCTCTCAGCAGCGGGGCATGGGAGCTGATGGATGGATGCTTCTGTCAATCTGTCATCTGGCCGCCAAGCCCGAGGGTCCTTCTCTACATGGTTCAGAGGGTCTTGGCCGCCCCGAGCCCCAGCCACTCACAGCACTGACCTGAAGATGTATTGTGATGTGGGCTTTTCTGCTTTCCTTCTTTGTTCGGTTGTGTCCGTCGCTCGTCTCTGCTCCCTGGGATCATCTCCAAAATAAACTCCCGGCTCACACGTGCTTGCATCAGGTTCTGCGGGGGAGGGGACCCCGGGCCAGGGCCGTTGGCACTGGAGTCCTGCTGGGAGGAGCACCACGGGGTGGCGTTCTGGAACTGGGGTCCACGGTGAGATGCGGGGAGGCCCCTGTTGTGGTGGGATGGGAGACACTGACAAGCTTCAGCGTACAAGTGTCACATTTATGGGGACCGTCCCCCCCGTAGCAGGCGGGGGCACTGGATGGAGGACTGGGTTCTGTGAGAGCTCTGGCATATGAACGACACGGGGACAGTGGTCATGATAAGGCGTGTGGGGTCGGCTGGCTTCTCTTAGCTGCTGTCATGATCTTCCAGAAAGGAAATACCAAGTGTCAGCCATGGGCGTGCAATGAAGACCCAACCCAACACAGCCCTGCTTGAAGAGACTCCCTCCTCCCACGGCCAGAGGGAGAATCAGGCTCAGGATTGAACTAGAGATACAGCAGGGCTCCCAAGGGGCCGAAAGCACGGCTGAAACAGGCCTGCGCAGGGTCAGGCCCCGGCCAGGGACGGAGTGGGACCCTGAGACTTGAGCTGGGGCCATATGTGGGTGGATGAGCTTGAGGACCTCGGAGGCCCAGACACGTCTGAAACTTTGTGCACTGAACTCCCACAACTCAGCAAAGTGCTTCCTGGCCAGTTGGGGCGAGGGGCCAGGTCCGGGCTGCACCCAGGAAAGGCCTCCGTGTGCCCCCCCCCCGCCCCCTATTCAGGGCCTGACCCAGAAACCCCGGCCACTGCCGGGTCGTGTGCACTCTCCAGCGGTCCACCAGGCCCACGGCTTGCCTCATCTCCAGTGAGCGTGGGACTCCCTGAACCTCCAGCAGAGAGACAAACTGGCAAAATGGAGACCAGCCTGGGCTTAGACTCATCGAGATGTGGGTTCAGATCCCACTGGGGGCCCAGGCAGAATGCAGCCCTATCAAGGCCACCTGCTGTTGGGACACTTGGAGAAACTCATGGACCGAAAGGCACAGTCGGTGGTGGAGTAGGTGTTCGTGCTGGGCGCTGCTAGGGACGAGGTGGCCGCCGTAAAACACCGCGGGCCTCTCTCTTCAAAGCACAGTCTCGCGAGGAAGAGAGACGTGCGTGGAACAAACCAAGTCCCAGGAACGAGTGCTTTTTGGGATTTCACTACCTGCCAGGCTTTGGGCTGAGCTCTCTGGTACCAAGAATCACAAGATCTTTAAAACATCCTCGAGATGTCCCATGTCCCTTTCACAAAGAGGGACAAGGTGGCAGGGACCTTATGCTGAAGCACGTGCACTGGCCTTGTACACAACCTACTTAGAACAAGACAGCCGAGCAGGAGACCAGGGTGGCCTGATGGGGAGACCCAGGAGAGCCTGCCAGACCGGTGACAGGGCGATCTGATGGCCTTAGAGTGCACTCAGGGCCGCCTGGGGGGCTCAGTCGCCTAAGCGTCCCACTTCGGCTCAGGTCACCGGCTCACGGCTACTGAGCTCGGGCCCCCACATCAGGCTCTCTGCTGTCGGCATGGAGCCTGCTTCAGTGCCCGTCTCCCTCTCTCTCTGCTCCTCCCCAGCTTGTGCTTTCTCTCTGTCTCAAAAATAAATTGGAAAAACTTATAAAAAAAAAAAAAAGAAAACAAATAAAAAAATCCCAAAGAGCAGAATAAACGTCAGCCATGATTAGGTTATTATTAAGCATCTATAGCGAGCGCTCATTTTCGGAAATGACTCGAAACAATACAGACCAAAGCCAACGTGAGCTGGGCCCGCTGCCCCTGTACTCAGCTGGGGAGCAGCCCCCGACCTCGGCAGCTGACCTCCGACTTCCAGAGCCCCGGCTCTGCCCCCAGAATCTGAGGAGACCCAACAGTCGAGTCTCTGCATTCCCCATTTTGAAGCCCCCTGAGGAGCGAGGCCTAGAGGGTGGGGGCTGCGTCCGGCGTTCTGGCCTGGGGGGCGGTGGGGCCGGACTAGCTGGGCTCCAGAGTTTTTTTGAGAAACCCACTCAAGCTGGGCTCAAGCAACCAGCGGAGACTTATTTATGAGGCAGGACTGCCCACCCTGGGCTGGCGGGAAGGGCCGGGTCTGGAAAGACAGGAGCTGGGGCTGCGACCCACTGGCACTGGCCCTCTCTCCTCCTCTGGGCGCCTCTCTGCCAGCTGGCTTCATTCCACTCTCTCTTTGCCAAGCAGGGCCGTCCATGCCTCGGGGGCCATGGCTGCCCAGAGCAACTGTGTCCACTCTTCTGGCTCTGGCCCAGCCACGTGAAAGACCAAATGGCTGGGTCTTTCCCTCTCCTCCCCTTCCCAGATCCAGATGTGTGGGAGAGAGAATGGACTGGCCCAGATCGGGTCCTGTGTCCAACCTGAGGCTCATCACCCACAGCTAGGGCCGGTGGAGAGGTACCACCCCGCACCCACCCTTGGGTATGGGCAGGGAGAAGTCCCTCTAGATGGAGGGTCTTCGGCTCCCCCAAATCAGCCACGGCCAGCAGCCTACCTGTGCATCCACTCTCGTCTTCTCCCCACCCTCACCCCTGCCAAATGCCCGCGCTTTCTTAATGTTCCACTGACCCTCGGTCTCAAGCAATTTATAACGTCATCAGTTAAGCTCTATCCCAACAATAGAATTCATAATACTTTCCCCCTTATAATGATCATTATTATCTACTATCTATTGAGGGGTTCCTATATTCCAGGCACTGGACATAGCCCTTGGCACTTGCTACTTCATTTAATCTTTACAATGGCCCTGTGGAGAAGATACCAGTATTTTGGTAATAATGAGCCAAGAATAAGAGTAAGAGACTGAAGGACAGGAAGGTGAAGCAAGCCGGCGACATCGGCCCGGAGTGGCAGAGTGGCGCTGAAGCCCTCAGAGCCTGCTTGCTCAGCCCCATGGTGGAGGCCACCGGGACACGAACACTGAAACTTCTGGTTACTTAGCCAGACCTGCCCCCTCACCCCCACCCCGCTGACAATCACAGGACCAGGACTGAGGATGTGAGGCTGTGGCACAAGAGAGGGAGCATGGGTTTCCTGGCAGGTTGAACTTGGGTCTCAATTTCTTTCAGCTGCCAAATAGGGGTGATGTTCAAGAGCAAGGCAACTGGGAAGATGAAACGAGAAAACATGCTTGAGTCCT
Organism: Helogale parvula; assembly: GCA_004023845.1. Lineage (NCBI taxonomy): Eukaryota > Metazoa > Chordata > Mammalia > Carnivora > Herpestidae > Helogale > Helogale parvula. Next base: position 231,242 of record PJEM01001912.1, read on the forward strand.
ACCCCGGTGCCTGACTTAACACGCGTTCTTTCCTTCCTCTCCCATGTCAAATCTATGCTTGCAGCAGAAATGATGCGCTGGTCTAAGAAAAGCACCACTTGTGAACTTGAATGCACGGGCATGAGCCGAGGAAGCAGAAAGCACTTTTCCTCTCTCCCGGTGAGAGAGCCCCCACGGCTCTGAGGTGGAACAGTCGTGAGCCTGAGTGGGTGTACTTGCTGCCAGAGCCAGGGTCCCAGAGCCTGCCTCCAGGATCCTCCTCATGGCCCGGAGATGCAGTGATGGGGCGGCGACCAGGGCTGGCCACACAGCTGGGCAGTTGGGACGGGTCTGTAAGGAGATCCTTTTGGTTGGGTTAACCAGGGGCCAAGGCAGAATGTTCTGGATTACAGAACAGGGATAACACGCCTCTCCCAAAGACTGAGCAACTGATCTGAACCCCCGCGCCCCTTTTTTTCTTTTTAAACAAACCACCAATGTCCCAGGCACCAAGTCACACAGTTTACATAGATCCTGGCCGCTCCCATCTGTGCAGCCTTGGGCCAATTACTTAACATCTCTGAGCTTCATTCTCCTCATCTGTGCAATGACGTTCATGACGTGCCGGCTCCTGGGAGTCTGATGAGGTTTAAATGAGCTCATACAGGAGCCGTCTCAGCGAACGCTAGCTGGATGTGGGTATTAATGATGTGTGTTCATCAATTTAAGCTTCACGCTGACCCTGAAAGGCAGGAACTATTGTCCTTTTTTTCATCTTGCTCCTGGTTATGGGGTGAGGGCGGCAGGGGGAGAGGGAGGTAGTTGGGCAAGGAAAACTCAGACGTGAAATTGATGGCCCCTGAGTGCGGACATGACCACAGGCAAGGGCACAGGGCAGCATGTGATAAATCGGGTTGTGGGCCGGAGTCCGCAGGGGATGGCTCCATGAGTCTAGGATGAGCCGGGCGATGTATGGGCAGTGTAGCATCCCCTGGTGATTCAGAAGCGGGGACCTGGGTCAGGTGATTTGGCAAAGGTCCCCCAGCCAGTAAGGGGCGGAAGCAGGATTTGAATGTAGACGTGGGTCCCTAAACTAGCATTATTTACACAAAGAATGCTTCCCACTCTCTTCTGCCTCCTCGGGCTGGGCCCTCTCTCCAGGGAGGAGGGCGGGAGGCACTCTCTTGAGCAAGATTCTCAAAGCAACCGTTTCGGGCCACCCCCACGCATTGTGCCGCCTTTCCCCAAAGCCACTGGAGCCAAGATGGTGCTGTGTGGATTCTGGAAGGGACCAACGGCCCCTCACCAACGGCCAGGGACACAGGCCCCATTGGCTGTCCCCCCAGACTTCCTCTTCGGGGCTGGTCTCCGCCCTCTGGTGCCACTGGGCATTCTGAATGCCTCTGGCAAACTTCAAGAGCTGCCAAAGTATTTAGTTAACTTTGATCATTTTATTAATAAACGTGCACTGGTGCCAGCAACATGGAAACTGCTGCCTGGGAACAGGGGTGGGGACGTGCTCTGGGGAGTTTTCTGGCTGGACGGTGGCGACATGAGAAACAGACAGGGATCTCTGGGCAGAAGGGAAGCAGGCAGCCGGATGGCCCAATTTAGGGCATCTCAGGGCCTTCAAGGACCTCTGGGGGTTGCGAAGACCTTTTTGGGAAAAGGGTTGTTGAGAGGAACTGGATGTGAGGGAGCCTGGGGCCCTGACCCTCAAGCCAGCGGTCTCGAAGCCACTTGGGTCTGGGAGACTTGCTTGGCCTGCAGCCAGCCTCTGGTGTGTGGGGGAGGGGAAGGCAAAGCAGCAGCCAGTGTACTAGGCCCTCAGAGGACCTTGAACCCCAAAGCAGCAGGAGGGGCAGGGAGGCACCTGCCCCAGAGGGACTGCCTGCCTGATGCTGTGCTCCTAGGAGAGAGTCTCAATCACACGTAGGAAGTGCAAGGGGCCTGGGGCCAGCACACAGCAGACCCTCCGTACCCACGGCAAGCATTATCAACACCTTTCCGGGATGTGGTAAAGAGAAATACTCAGAAGTGGTGTGCCCAGTAAAAACAGGCCAGGAAAGTGGGTCTCTGTGTGGACGTGGTACGCAGGCTACCTTGCAGGGGCCAAGCCCCAGGCCTCCGGGGCTTGGCCCCCTGCGCAGGCACCAGAAAGGCCCTCTCCTCCCACCAGGATGTGTGTTCTTTTCTATTACTGGCCGGTGAATAAATAATCGGAAAGTCTTGCCAGGATCTGCCGTTTACCCTTTAAGGGAATGAACTTGTGTTTCATTTGGGGAGTTAAAAAAAAAAAAAAAGCCTCCCCAGACAAAAGCCTGGATGGGGGAGAGTGTTTCTCCCAGTCTCCGTCCTGGGGTGAGCTGGACAGACAGCATGGATGGGGATGGGGACCTGAGGAGGCCCAGGAGAGGGTCCCCTCCCCTCCCCCACAGCAGGCACCTCCCGGACGGCCGCCTCCTCCAGGAAGCCCACACTGCGCAGGCAGGCGTCTTCACTAAGTGTGCCCAGGCCCTTAGGACAGCGTTATGTGTAAATACATTTAGCCAATATACAGTTTACTCAATCTATATATTACTCAACATGATCTTTCCTTTACAAATAATAGCCATGTATTATCATGTAACATATTATGTTATCAAACACACACACATAAATTAAACAGTAAATTACATTAGAGTAAAATAGTATTTAAAAAATTTTTTTCAATGTTTACTTATTTTTGAGAAAGAGATGCATGCAGGAGCTGGGGAGGGGGAGAGAGAGAGAGAGAGAGAAAGAATATCCCAACCAGGCTCCGCGCTGCCAGCACGGACCCCAACTCGGGGCTCAATCTCAAGAACCATGAGATCATGACTTGAGCTGAAATCAAGAGTTGGGTGCTTAACTAACTGGGCCACCCAGGCGTCCCTTCAGTGTTTTAATAGTGGGAGACGGTTGTATGTCATCGTTAGCTAAGATCTCAAAGCCAAGAGCTATACGGAAGGTTAGGCTCCTTAGTTATACTGGTAGATATAAATTCTTAGTTCAAATTGTCTTCTTACTCCTTTGTGAAATGTGGGGACCGCTTTCTTATTAGACCTTTGTCTCTGCTTCACCCTCGGCTGTCTGAGCAGATGCCCCGGGGGGTGAAGTGCCCATAAATACACCTCGTGCCGCTTATGTTTTGTTCAGTGTTTTCTTACTTTCCTTTTTCCCCCCTTCATTTCCTGCTCTTCTGAAGTCCTTCATCTGGTGAAAACTCAGTTGAACGGTATTATAATCTATAAAGCTACTGAATTGGACTCACGTGAAGAGAAAAATTCTTCAAAATGCTGAAAACGAGGACAGCGGGCAGGCAGCACGCCTCTCTGTGTGGTCCCGGGAGTAACACTGGACATAAAGACCAAATATGGACATGCAGCGTCAATCTAGAAATACGGGTGCAATTTAATCCCCCCCCCCTTGTTTTGGATAAAACGGAAATAGAAATAACAATGTTGAAGTATTCCTTTCCCCTCCAAGAGCTACCCTGCACACCTCTTGTCAGACTCCCTTGGAGACTTCTGTGTCCAGCTCCTCACTGTCCCCCTCACTTCTTAACCAATCTCTTCTGCAAACTGTAGCCAGTATGAGCTTATGAAAGTGTGGAAAATGTGGATTTGATTGAGCCACTGCCTCTCCCTTGCTTCCCATGGGTCTTCGGGGAAAAATAAAGCTTCTTACTGGTCTGGCTGCTTCTCCTCCTTCTGTCTCGCTGCGGCAGCCAGGGGCAGGGGGCGGGGGTGGGGCTCCTGAGCTCCTTGGCCTGGTCCTGCACCTCTGTCCTGTATGACTCCTGGCTGGCTTCCTTTTATCTTTCAGGTCTCAGTTCTAGTGTCACTACTCAGAGAGGCCAGGGGCAGCCCCTTGTCTCAAGAAGATCGCCTTCCCCCATCAGTCCCGCGAAGGTATGAATCATATTCCATCACTATGTACATCTGTTTGTGGACTCTGCTATCTCCTCCACTCCATGATGAGCTTGAGGACCACCAGGGAGGACCCATGTCTGCTTCCTCCACTGCTGTATCCCCAGAGCCTGGTATACTGTAGGTGTTCAATAAATGAATGAGTAATGAAATGAATGAGTCAGCTATGAAGGGATCTACAAATGCTCTCTTGGACTAGACTCATCTCTTGGCCAGAGCTCAGAGCTCCTGGATATGGGGAAGCAGCCTCCCACCTCCCGGGCCGTGGACTCTAGCCTCCCTTACAGCAGGGAAGCTGGGGGTACCTGTCTAAGGTGCTTAGAGATAGCCTGGAGTGGTGTTCCAGGGGGTGGCAAAGGCAATGGAGAGAGAGGTGTCCACCTTTCTCCTTGAGGGCTGAGAACCTGGAGCATCAGAGAGGGCTGGGGTTATACCTAAAGACACACAGGAAGGTCAGGAGGGAGCCCGCCGGAAACACAGGTGAAGAGACAAATCAGGGTTCTCTTGGGTAAATGGACAGAGCGGCCAGGATGCTGTGTGGTTGTTGAGGGCAGGGGCACTGTCACCTGGGCTGGGCCTCTGTGAGGGGGCGGGGCGAAGGCCTGACTACACCCTCTCTGGGTAACAGAGTCTGTGCTCATTTGATCCTTCTGGCTCCCTCTTGGGATGTCCCCACAGGCTGGTCAGAGAGGCACAGATGTGGCTTAGAGACTATCCCAGCTCACACAGGTAGTAAATGGTGGAGTTGGGACCACACCTGGGTCTCTCCTGCTTTAGGAGAGCTCTTCCCCCTCCCCCTTCCCTCTTCCCCCTCCCCCTTCCCTCTTCCCCCTCCCCCTCTTCCCCCTCCCAGGTCCCCCTGCTTCAGGCCAGCAGCAGTCCTGAGGCACCCACAGAGCTCCTTCCCCCTGTGATCAGCTGGCACACAGCGGCTCAATCACCCATCTCGCTGGTGTCGCCAAGTGTCTGCAGGTGTGACTGCTTGTGGCCACCGGCCCAGCCTCTCCTGCTCAGTGCCTGCTTCTGAAAGGAAACGAAACATGACCCTGTGGGAAAAGACTGGAGATGAAGCAGGAGAAAATACCTCCTTTGCCGAAAGGGGCCCAAAGGGACCCTTGTTTTACTAGATTCCTTGACGGCCTCTGTGAAGTGAAGGTGTTTTCATTATACTTTTAAGGAAAACCAAAGCCCAGGAGATGGAGGGGGGAGGAGGTGGTGGGGACCGTTTCTATACATCCTTCCTTCTTCAGGGCTCAGTTACTGCTTTACAGTGAAGGGATCGGCCTTGACCCAAAGCTGGCAGGGTATGGGCCTCCCATTCAGGATGCTTAGGCTCCGCGGATGGGCTGCAAGATTTCCAGAAGATGGGTGCTTGGTTTGGGTCTTGCGGGATTTGCAGGAGGAAGGGCAGGAGCCATCACAGGTGGCTGGCCAGGGCCAGGGCCGAGGAGGCAGGCTGGGAAGGGAGGAGGGCGAGGCTTTTCAGAGGAGGGGGAGGCAGGGGGTGTGGTGGGAAGAGCCTTAAAATCAGAACCAGGACCTCTCCCAGCTCTCTCACCGACTTGCTGGCTGATGTGCGGTGAAGCCTCTGCCCCTTCCCAGGCCTCAGTTTCCCCATCGGCAAAATCAACGGTAAAGGTTTACACAGGGGGGTGGGGGAGGGCGGTCTCTGAGCTCCTCTGGCTCCTCTAGCCGCTTCTGTCCCTTCTGTCCCCAGGGGACGCTGTCCTGGCTCCAGGTGAGGCTGCAGGTGCCACCATTTCTCAGGGCCCTCCTGCTGCTCCGGCCCACTAATCCCCTTTAAACCAGGTTCTTCCTGGCTGCTGGGACCAAGAGAGGCTTGTGGGGTCCTCCTCTCCCAGGAAGAGGGACTTGGCACAGGGGGAGGGGCAGGTCTGGCCTCCTTCCGCCCCCTCACCTGCCAGAGGACCCCCCCAGGCCATCTGTTCCACACTGGGTCCCAACAGGGAGCCCTTTCAGCGCTCCCCGCCTGTGCCTACCCCCTGCCCCCACCCCTGTCTGAGCAGATGGCCTGCTTGCCAACCCTCCACATTGACAGGGCGCCCTGAGGCCCAGCTGGAGGTGGCGGGGTGGTGGGGGGGGGGCGCGTCTGCCCTTCTCTTACAGAACTGGCCAGCACCCGATTTCGGGCGCTGCACCCCTGCCTCACTGAGCCCCTGTTGCCACGCATGGCACCCTCCCCACCTCGTGCTGCCCAGCCCACCCCTCCTCCAACCATTCAGAGAGGGCTAGGCCCTCAGATGCCACCAAGCCAGCCCCCTGGGTCCACACGGGAGTCACCAGACACCTGCCTGAGGCCTCACCGCTCCTCAGAGGACACGTGCGCAGGGACTTGAATTACCATGTCGAGTGCCCGCGACCTCCTGCTAGTCTTCAAGCTGTGAGAGCACCAGGCTCTCCGGAGGGGCTGGGGGTGGGTGTTGGATCCTGACCCAGGAGGTCTGGGGAAGGGCCTGCGAAACGAATTCTCTGTCAGCTTCCCAGAAAGTGCCCAGGTCTCACGGGGGCTGCCATTCTGTCCTCTGCATTGAGCCTGAATGGCAGTTGAAGCTCTGAGACTCAGACAAGACAGGTGACCCTACCCCCATTCCACTGGCGAAGACCTGGAGGCCCCAAAGGCATGCAGTTTCCCAGAGTAAATGTCACATAGAGCCAAGCCTGGTACTGAATATATGGTTTGTTAGGTCAAGACTTCCAGACAACAGTCACTGCCCCCCCCCCACATCCCCCCCATGGACATCTCTCCAGGGGAGGGTAAGAATGGCCCTGAGGTCATCTCTGCCACTCCTTCCCCCCCCCAGCCATAACACGTAAAGCCCCCCAGCCCTGGAAAGATGGTGATGTCTCTCCTTATCCCCAGTGCAATCCTAAATAGGATCAGCACCAAACTCTAAAATAACTGCAAGGAAAGCTGATCATGACAATAGCACTTTGGTGCATTTAAAAAAAAAGATTACATTCTTGGAATTCATTTGATTTGTGGCCCTGCTTCTGTGGTGCCCAGAGCAAGATCCCCATTTCCTGAGACTGCTCAGCGTCCGTGCCCCACTCAGCGTGTCTTCTGGGCCAGGAGCCCGTTGGCTGCTGAGTCTCCTCTCTCCCTGGGCCCGGTCCCTCCCTGGCTCCTTCTGTCCCTCCAGATTTCCTCTCTAGAAGCTGGAAGGCACCCACCGGGGAGCCTGCATTTCCGGGAGGGGCCCTAGAGAGGCAGACTCGTGAATGGGGACTTGAAACGTGTGCCTCTTCTCTCCTTGACCATATGGCTTCCCTTCCTGGAAGGGAGGGGGGTTGCTTTGAAGGAAAGACCAAGGCTCCCTCCTTACCCCTCTGGGGAAGGGGCCCCCACCTAACCCTCTTCAGAGAGGAGAGAGTAAGACAAGCCTCCCAGGGACACAGCCCAGAAGCCACTCTCTGCTCTGGGGACCCTGGTGTTAGATGGTGCTGGAAACGGAGAAGCCAGGAGGGGTTGTAGAGGTTGCAAAAAGCTGGCTATGCTGGGTGCCTTGTAAGGCATTTAACCTCCCTGGACCTCACTCGGGTAAAGCAGGGACTCGATCCTCATCCCACTTTGCAGGATTATCCACAGATGAAGAGAAACAGCATATACAGGCATAAGGCATTCAGCCCCGAGCCCGACTCAGGAAGCATTCAACGCCCCGTCCTTACTGTCCCTATGAGCTGGTTTGACATCACAAGAGCGAGCACTGCAACAGGAATCGAGCCACTCAGATTCTAATTCGGGCTCTGCTACTAATGTGTGCATGGCTTTGAGCAAATCCCGTAGCCCTCTGGGAGCCTCAGTTTCCCTACGTGTAAAATGAGAGGCTGGGACCAGATGTCACCTCTGAGTTTCCATCGCTCCAGCACTTTCCACAGCTCCTATTCATCTTTCCTGACTCAGTTAAATGTCAGTGTTTCTAGGAAGACTTTCTTGAGACCCCATCCCCACCCCCCACTAAGCCATGAACCTGCTGGTCACCCCTCCATGCCCACCTCCTCCCACTGGCCCCGCACAGAAGTACATGTCCCTGGAGCCCCCCCCCCCCCACTCAAACAAGGAGGTGTGCACCACCTCCTCTGGTTTGCAGCCCCAGGGGGAACCGTGAGATTAAGGTGACCCTTTGTCAGTTCTCTTGGGCTGACGGTACTCCCTCCATTTTACAGATGGAGACACTGAGGTCCTGGCTATTAAACAACCCACACAACACAGCTCATGGAGTCTGGGGGTCCCAGAACCTCAACCTGATTTTCTGCAGTGACAAGGGCTCTGATGATCATGACAGCCGTGATTACTCCTTAAATTGGTTATTTTTCACTGTTGATGCTTCCAAGTGGCCCCCCCCCCTCTTTTCTTTCTCTCTCTCTTTTTGGTTTGCATTCACCAGCTTGGGGGAGCGGACTGAGCTTGATGCAAAGCAGAAGGAAAAGACAGCAAAGGAGAGGGAGCAGGAAGCCTGGACAGAGAGGCCAGGGTGGCTGTGGGATTTCTCACCATCTTCCAGGCTGCCCTGGACCCCTGGTGGGGGGAGGAAAGCAGGGTGGAGGGCTGGAGGCAGGAGGGTGGGTGAGGTTCCAGGCATGGGAGGGGGTTCTGATTCAGGGCCAGAGCAGCCACACCCATCTCTGCTCTCAGTCTTTCCCTGACCCGCCCCCTCACACTTCTCAGACACCCCCTCGGGCCAGCACTGTGCTAGGCACAAAGATCCAGCCAACGGACACAGTCTCATCTGGAAGTAACTCAGCCAACCCCAGGCACTTAGAACTTGCCGCCAAATCCAAATCTACTATGATGTCCTGAGGGCACTGCTGGGGATCAGCAGGCTGGCGGGGGCGGGGGGGGGGGGGTCTCTGGGGCCCAACCTTGGATTACAGATGAGGGAAGGCACATAGGGTGGTTGGGAAAGGTGTCGAGAAGACCTGAACTGAGATGGGAAAAGCATGAGCAAGAGCCAGCACCTGCAGACCGGGGCACAACAGGGGAAGAAAGTCCTGGAAGAGGGAACAGCACACAGGACAAGTCCGGGGAGCAGGCAGAGTGATGCACAAGAGGGCAACTTGGAGCAGTATCTGGCTCCGTCTGTCTCCTCCACCAGATCGCAAGTTTCTCTGAGGCAAAAATGGAGTTCCACTTATCACTCATTTTACATATGTGTGTGTGTGCATATGCATGCATTTATTCCTTCGTTGTTTTTGGCTGCAACAATTTAAAGTATATTACAAATTTTGCAAAATAAAGCGGCAGATCTAGGATGGCCTTTACCCTTGGCTGCCATGTACTGTTGCACAGGCTGTGTACTGCAATGCCCTGTGACCCTGCTCCACATGTCATAATTAGTAGTGATTATTCTTCCCCTGCCTCAGCTTATATGATATGTAGAGTAAGGTGCTGGGAATACAGTGGTGAGTGAGGTAGATAACGTTTCTGTCCTCAAAGGGGGTATGTTCTAGAAGGCAGAACTTCCATGTGACACATGCTCTAAGGGCATGAATCAGGGTGAAGCGGTGGAGTGGCTTGGTAACCCAGGAAGGCCTCTGACACCAGGGGTGAGAGAGAGGGGCAGCCTGGTGAAGGCCTGAGGGGACGAGCACTGTGGGCGGAGGGACCAGCGTGTGCAGGGGCCCGGGGTGGACATGCTCAGGGGATACAAGAGCTGGGAAGGCGGACTCGGTGTGGCCGGGAGAAAAGGAAGAGGCACCACGCCATCTCTAGTGACGAGTCCAGGTTTTATCCTAAATGAGGGAGAAAGCCGTGTTTCCCGATCACTGGTCAACGTTTTCAAAGCTCTCCTGGAAAGAGTGACTTGTAGGAGGCACAGCTGAGAACTGGGGGGCCCGGTAAGGAGGAAAGACAGCTGTCCCCGAGGGAGGGGACAATGGCTTGGGTGAGGCTGGCTGGGTGGCAGGTTAGGGCAGGTGGTAGCAGGTGAAGTGCAGAGGCCTAGGAGGGGCAAGAAGGAGTGGGGTGACTTTGCGCCCTCAATATCCACCAGAAGGACAACAAACGTTACTACTGGTCAGTACAAAGCGCCCCCGAAGCACCGTGTCTCACTGTGTGAAGCAGACACGGCCCCAGCACAACGCCCCGTGTCAGCTGTATAAACTGAGGCCCAGAGAGGTGCAGAGTCCTGCCAGGTTCCCATGGCCTGGAGGAAGCTCACAGGACCTCCCTCCCTGCCTCAGTGGCCGCATTGGTCCCTGCTCTCTACAGGCCTGGCAGGGGGCGGAGGTCGGAGGCCGGCCCCCCAGTGGGGCGGCGGGTGCCGCTGGGCACAGTGGCCTCTCTGTACTGCCTGGGGCTGAAAACACACGTTAGCTATTTGCAAAACACAGACAAGCTGTAGTTCAACCTGCTTCGACTGGCAAATGCACACCTCACCCTCTCCTTATATAAGGACATAAAACAATAATTTATTCATACTCAGAAGCCAGCACAAAGTCTTCTGCCAAGGCTTTCCCTCAACCCCCTCCTCCAGCCCCACCCCAGCCCCCAGCAAGGGGCTCCCAGGATGCCCTGGGGTCTGTGAGGATGACAGGGAGGACTGAAGGCCAAAAGAAGAGATGCCCCGGGACCTTTCAAGTGAAGGTGCAGAGATGCCGTTGAGCGCCTGCTGTATGCTGCTCCTTAATTATTTCTCATCTAATCGTCAGAATAATCCTGAGTTGGAGATTAGAAACCTAGGAGATACGGACCAGGGTTTGAATCCAGGCTCTGCCCCTTATCAGCCAGTCATTTGGTGAGAGCTTCTCTCCAAAGCGGAGATGCTAACAGCCCCCACCTCGTCAAGACTGCCGTGTACAGTCCGAGAAGTCTCCAGCATATATAGTAAGTGCTCAATAAACACTAGCTAACCTGGCGAGCTTGGGGTTGCTGTTATCCCTGTTACTTAAGGGCAAACAGAGGCCCAGAGAGGCTCTGAAAGTGAGCTAAGACCACACAGCTAGGAGCTGGCAGAGACCCTGACAGGTGTTTGGAGTTCTATGGCTTGGGTCAGAAGACCGTCACCAAGCACTAAACGTCCCTGAGGCCTGTACACTTCACCTCCCATTTACCCAGAGCTGGGAGAGGCCTAGTGTGTCCTAGGCCTGGTGACAATTCTTAGGATGAGTGGACACAGAACCACAGTCCCAAAGTACATGGCCTACTGGGGACAGACAGGCAACAATAGCCTCAGAACGCAGTGTGTCAGGAACTGTCACCAAGTGCTGGAGGGTTGGAAGAGACAGCCCTGGAGGGTCCCTGATGCAGGGGGCAGGGCGGAGTGGGGGTGCTGGGATGGACTTCCCAGAGCTGACACCTGCATGGTGGGCGGGAAGGCCCAGCCTGGGCGGAGTCCAGTAGGGCGGAAGCACCCACATGTTTGGGGGTGTGGCCCGGCTTGGTTCTCAGGCTTCTGGCCTGGCGGTGCTCGTCCCCACCCAACCGTAACAGCCGTGGCGTGTCCTCGGCACCACGTGCTCAGTGGACACCAGGTGTAGCGCTGCCTGAGCCAACCCCCTTCTGCGAGCCCTGACGCCAAGATGCACACAGAACTTTCCAGCCCCTCAACAGCATCCTGGCACGCTGACCCCAGATGGGAAAACTGAGCCACCAACCGATCCGTGGTGGTTATAAAGACCTGCGTGGGGTGCGAGTGCAAAAACGTGGGCTTTGGAGCTGACAGAGTCGTGGGTTGGAATCCTTGGTGCATGAGGCCAGCCCTTTCTGGGCCTCACGTCTCCATCTGTAAAATGGGTCACTTCACACAGGTGAGCTAGATACAAAAGCCCCGCGTCTTGTATCCACAGGCTCCCCACCTCTTTTCTCTCGCAGCTCAGAGTGAGGGTGGGACCAGGGGGAGGCAGTGGTGAGTGGGGGAGGGGAAGTCCCCGGCTCAACCTCCGGGGGTCCCAAGGACAAGGGATCCACCCCTGATCGCCCTCCTACCAGGAGCGGAGGGCGGCAGCCAGCCACGCAGGAGTTAACCGACTGCCCGCGGCAGGTGCATCCTCCGCTCGCCCGGAACCCCCAGCCAAGCGCGGCCCGGGCGCCCGCCCAGCGCTGCTCTCCGGAGCAGTTACGTAACGATGTCGTCGGTGCGCGGCTGCCCGGCCGCCTTTGTGGACACGATCCGCCTCGGCAGCGGCCCCGGAGTATTAATAATCCGATCACTCAAAATGGCAGGCTGGGCTTTCTTCGCTTAGACTGGGGAACCCAGGACGCAACGACAAACGCGGCCCGCCCCTTTGGTCCCGCCCCCATCCCGCCCCACCCCCGCAGCCCTGCCGCCCCTCTGCTCAGAGCCCCTCCCCCTCCTCCCCCGGGCGGGCTTTCTGGTCCCAAGAACGAGAACGGAATTATTCCGGAACCAACCCGCCGTGGTTTCCAGGCCCGTCGCTTCTACTTCCCTGACGGGAAATCTGGCAAACTCGTTAGTTAGCTTTACCTGCAGAAGCCGAAGAATTCCGAAGCGTAGGTTCCGGAGAATACACTTCGAAAACTCTAAAGCCTTGCATCCCGGACTTTAGCTCTGATCAGAGTCAACCTGTGGGAAGGCAGATTGCCGCCACGAGGGTGGGGGCTCCCTCCCCTCCCTCCAGAGTTTGTTGTCTGAAGTGGGGCCAGAACTGCATTTCTGTCGTGTTCTTGTAACTCTGCTTTGAGAACAGCTTCTCCAAAGGGACTTTTATGGATTAGAATCCGCTGGCCCTTTATGCCTGCCTCCCAAAAGTGAATGACTACACTGGGGATGGGGTGGGGGCACTGCCTTGCAGGAGGAAGGGCCATCCTTACCCAGGTCCACAGGGCAGTCTGAGCCATTTGGGGCGCTGGGCCAGACTACCTGGGGTTCCAGTCCTGGCCTCAGTGCGTTCTAGGGTGTGGTCTTGGGCAAATGATGGAACTCAGTGGGCCTCAGTTTCCTCATCTATAAAATGGGGCTAATAATGAATGGTACCAACCTCCTGAGATGTATTAAGTACACATAATGTGCCTAGACCAGGGCCTGGCACACAGTCAGTGCCCAGAGGCTATCTATTGAGACAATGATAACCTTCTGGGGGTGGTACCCAGGTGGCCCAGCGTCCCCTGGGGCTGGAGGCTGGTGAGGTACTGGCCACAGCCCTACCTGGACACCCAGAGTCCGAGGCCCTGATCTCACAGCCCAGAGTGGCTGCTGTGGGTTTCACAGTCCTGGGGTCTCCAATCTGCTTCCCCCTACCCACATCGCAATTCTTTTTTCCGTGAGGACTCACCACGGAGAGTCTGACCCAGCCCAAGGCTCTTGTTCGATTTGCAAAAGTGTCAGCTATGCCTGCAAGGGGTGGTCCACACTCCATCCTGAGTTTGGGGATGTCTCGGGCCTAGGATCCAACGCCCCCAGACACCACCCTTGCTCTCGAAGCTGGTGTAGGATGCCTTTCCTGCAGACAGCCACATGTCCCCCCTCCCCCTGCTCACTGCCATTTCCACGTGTTCATTCAGGGCAGGAGTCCAGGAATATTTATTGAGCACTTACTGGGAGCCAGGCCCTGAGCTCAGGACTGAACCCGTAAAGAGTCACTTAATCTGCCAAGTACCCTGAAGGTCATCATGATTTTCCTAAGAAACCTGCGTAAGACCCTAGAGCTAGTTCGCAGAGGACCAGGGCCTTGTGCCTAAATCCAGGATGCTCTAAGTCCCAAGTCCCGCTCCAACCTGCTCTCTGGAGCTCGGCACCCTCTGGAAGCAGGAAAGGGCTGGCTGTGATCTGCGGGGGCCTTCCCCCCCCCCAGCTGTCCCACCCCCATCCTGATGGGCTGTCTCTCCCCCAGGTGAGGAGCTGCCACAGCCAACAGCGTGGTTGATGGCAGCGAGGATGATTCATGCGAGGGAGGGTGGAGGGAAGGAGGCCTGGCCAGTCTCCCCAGGCTGGGGGAGGGGCCAGGCAGCATTGTTGTGGGGGGGGCTGCCTCAGAGTGCCTGATCCCACAGCGGGTCCTCCTCCGGTCCGGTCCCGGTCCTGGAGGTGTGCCCCACCAGCAGTGGTAAAGAAGCCCCCGGAGGAGGTCTTCTCACTAGGCATGCTCTGTAACCGGGAAGGAAAATCTGGAGGAAGTGAGGGGAACCAGGAAGGGGAAGAGGGAGGTGTTATGAAAGCCTAGCTCCTCTGCCTCACTCCCTGGCTCAATGGCCCTCCCATCTTGGACCAAAATGGCACTCCTCGTGGCCACTGTACCTAACGGTGGCTTGACAATTCGCTTACCTCAGAGCTCCCTTGTATGGTTTACAAAACGCCAGCACCTGCACCCTCTCCCACTCTTCCTCTGGACCACCGCTAATGTCGACAATAGTGCCTGGTCCCTGCTAAGGTGCTTAACATGGGTCCTCTCTGTTAACCCCCCAATGGCCCCCAGCATGTGGGCTCTGCCCTGCTTCCCATTTTGCACACCAGGGAACTGAGGCTCAGAGAAATGAAAGCACTGGTCCGTGATCCATAACTAGGATGTGAACCCAGGTCCGTCAGCTCTAAAACCCCTGTCCTCAACCACAAGGGCCTCTGACAACGTTCTCTTCCTCTCTGTACCCCACCCTCCCCATCCCCAGGGAGGGGGGGTCACTGTTGAACCCAGTCACCAGGCCTCAGCCCCAAAGACTAGGCCCAATGGGCATTCCCCAGCCCTTTTCCTCCTCCTCCCCGGATGCCTGCACCAGTCCCTCTGCTGAGTCTTTGAAATCCGGTTGCCTGTGCATTCCTCCCCGGGGATTCACAATCCACAAGTGATTTCTGGCCACAGACGCAGGCGTTTCCTGTGCCCACGCCACCCTCCAGGCACACGCCCGCCCACATGCCTCCCATCAGCACAGGTCCGCACGCGTGTGCCTACATGGACACAGGCACCATGGTGCTGTCACCCCTACAGAGGGTGACCAGGGCAGGCAGCCTGAGCCCCAGCTGCTCCCAGGCTCCAGTGGGAGGCTGGAGGGGAGTGACCCTCCCCCAGCTGGCTGCCACCCCCCCTCACCTCCAAGCCCGCCCTACTCCACCCTCCTGGCGCTCACGGACAGTTTCACAACGAGAATCCCAGAAGCACGATAGTAATAAGAATCAGCATTTCCAGCCCGAGACTCTTTCTCCTATAATCCCTCACTTGACAATGATGAGCTCCCGCAGGCGGGTATTTTTACATTTCCACTTCTCAGACAGCTAGTTAGGAGGAGAGCCAGGGCCCTAACTGCCTTCTCGCCCTCTCCGGTAACGCCCCTTCTCCTGCACGGCAAAGAAAGACAACGTCTCTTTGTCAGCAGGCCGAAGCACCTGCTCCTGCCTAGATGTGGGGAGCACTTTCCGAATGTCCGTTTCTGCCTCACAACGGCCCAGCAACGTGAATTTTTTGTGCCCAGTGTAAAGATGAGGTAACAGGGAAGTGAAGAGCAGAATGCCAGTGGAAGGAACTTTCCTGAACTAGATGTGCATCACTTTGGAAAACTCTGTAGGAAGGAAGAAAGCAAGAGCTTCCGATGGGCGCTTTAGGGACTGCAGGTGCCTGGGGTAATGGGTGCTTCTGCCTTCTCCTCTTGACTGTCAAGCCCTTTGCCAGTTACTGTGAGCTGTCTCCATTGCAGTCTGTGTGCGTCTGTCTCGTAAGAGCTATGAGCTCCCCGGGACAGGGACTGGGTCCTGGTTACCCCCAGAGCCCAGCACCCAGCACCTTGCCTGGCACACAGGAAGGGCCCAGCCAACACTGCCTCCATCATGAGGATAGGGGGGACAACCTATGCTCCCAGGCTCCCCACAGATGGGCTTGGGAAACAGAAGACAGAATCAAGACACCCAGAGCTCAAAGGTCATCCACATCCTATGCCCCGTAAGGTGTGAATCCCTCCTCTAGCACCCCTCGTTACCTCTTCCCAGGATTCTGCTTGCATGCTTCTAGTGACAGGGTACTCACTACTACTCAGGCAGCAGCTTACATGTTGAAGATCCTGGGGTGATTGTTACAAAATCCCTCCTGTTGATATAAGGCTCTTGGGTATCTACAGTGATCACACCAAGGGCAGCACTGCTAGTGTCTCCATGTCAAGAGGGGACAATCAGAGGTGACACTGCACACTTGCAAGGCGGTGCCCACCCTGTAGCAGCCCAGAGCCTTGCATGTTGGGAAGACAGAAGAGGCAATAAATGAATTCATCACCCCAGCTTGAGCCAGCTCTGTTAAGGCACCGAGTTGGGACTCTGAGTTGTTGGAAAGACTACTATTGAGCCTCAAGTCAGGTGGACCTTGGGTCTGTGCTTCATCCAACACACTTAGGAACAATCTCAATCTGTAGTCTATCCATTCATTCACTCACTTTATTTATTCATTATCGGCCATCACTGGCTGGGTGTTTGGGCTGGGAGCGGGGAGGGTGGCACTGTGCGCCAGAGAGGTGGCTCCGGATCACAGTCATTTCCTTGGTAATCAGGACAGCTCACCATCACCAAGAGAGGTGCCATCCCATTTACTTTCATGTAAAGGGCACAGCCTCTCCAGCCCAGTCCCAGCTCTGGGAAGGGCAGGTGAGAGTCTGCTTGGCAAACAGTTAGTGCTCAATAAGTGTACACTGATGCTGTCCCACAGCTACCAGGGCAGTTCCTACTCTTGGTCACCCCCATTTTGTAGGCGGAGGAAATAAGCCAGGTAGAGGTTAAGTAACTTGCCAAATGGCTGGGCCGGGGCTCAAACCAGCAGTCTAGTCCCAGAGCCTTCTTGATTAACCCTTCAGGACCTGGTGCAGAAAGAGCTCAGAACCTGGAGTCAGACCGCCCATCTAGCTAGAGACCAGGGACTCACTTCTGTCTGCTCTATTTACTCATCTCATGAAATGGAATGTGTCATCAGCCTTGACTTTCTCTCCCCACCCCCCACTCCCATCAGATTAAAATGAAGAGATGCAGGCATTTTTCTTAGAAGGAGACTGCAGGGTGGTGAGATTTGGGGTGGGAAGCACGTTACTGGTCACAGGGAGTTGAAATGAGCCAGAAATTGGTGGGGGTGGGTGGGCGTCTTTTGTCGGAGCCTGGTTCTTTTAGGCTGACAGGCTCCTAGAGACCCCCGAACCACACTCATCACCCTCCCTTGTCCCCACAGGATGTGCAGAGATACAAGATCCGACCCATGCGCCACGTGTCCAGGAGCCCCAGATAAGATCTTAGTCCCGTGACAGTGCAATTTACCGCAACATCGCGGAGGCCGGGTCTTAGGAGGATGAAGGAGATGGATGTATAAGGGCGGGGGAGAGGGGCGTCATTTGGAGAGGGAGAGAAGGGGGGAGGCTAGGTCAAGGACCATCATCTGTAAAATGGGATTCATCATTCAGCTCTCATAGGCTGTTGTGAGGATTGGTTGAGTTAATGCTTGTAACTCCTTGCGCACACGGTGCCTGGCACGGAGCAGGCGCTCAGCAGATGGTGACCATTGTTGTCACTGTGTTCCCTACACACTTGGGTATCCACCAGCCAAAGCAGTCCTTTCCATTTTAGACACTGGCCTAGGCCCCAGGGGATACCCCAAGGATATTTAAGACAGCGTGGTTTGCCAACCTATGGGGGTGTTGATAGTCTCACGAAAGGGGCGCCGTCTTCAGAACTTGCCAAAAAAAGTCTTCCTGGGCGCTGCCGCGGGCCCTTGGCTTTGAGTCTCCAGCGCCTTCTCCCGGGGCGTGAGCGCGCCCCCCACAGGCAATCCCTGGGAAAGCCTCGGCTGGGGAGCCCCGGAGCCCAGTCGCCCCAACCCCTCTCCCCCTCCCGCCCGGCGGCCACCCTCGGGGGCGAGGCAGCCGGCGCGTGGGAGGGGACGGCGCGCCATTGGCTTGCGCGCGGGACCGAGAGGAGGGACCAGCGCGGGCCGCCAGACTCGGGTAAACCCCGGCCGCGCAGGACGCCGCACGCAGTCCCGCCCGGCCCTGCCCTGCCCTGCCCTGCCCCGCGCGGGCGGCGCGATGTGAGGCTCCCAAGGGCCCAAGCCTCCCCCGGCTCGCCAGCCCCGCGCAGCGCCGGCGCCAGCATGCGCTAGGAACGTAAGTTCTGTTCCCCGCCGCCGCCGCCCCCGAGCCCCGCACGCTCCCCTCCCGCCGCCGGCCGGTGCCTGCGCAGCGCAGCCCAGCCCAGCTGGGCGTCTGCGGCCGCAGGGTCGTGGGGGCCCCGGGCGCGCGACCTGGGCGCCCCAGGACCCTTTGGCCCCGGGCAGATTCTGCCGGGACTCCAGGGATACCCTCCCGGTTCCCCCAAGGCGCAGTCCCTCAGCCCCTTCGGTTCCTTCCCTTGGCGCTCTCCACTCGCCGCTCTTCCCTCTGCCTCGGTTTCCCTCTCTCCCCTGGCTTTCTCGCTCAGCTGTCTCTGCTCTGTTGGACTGTTTATGTCGCCCTTACCTCCCCCCTGCGCTTTGGAGCAAGAGAGAAAGAGCGAAGAGCAGTTTCTGTCTCCCTGGGGTCGGACTGTTGTCCCCGCGCTCGGTTCTCCGTCCCCTCCCCCCCATCGCCATTGTTCCCCGGTCCGAGGAGTGCGCGGCACAAACTTGCGAGCGCCCCTCCTTCTGTCTTCGCCCCCGCAGGGCCGCTGATCGCGGTGGCGGAGTTCCCGCTGGCCGGACCTATTGGCTCGGCCGGGCGTGGGGGCGCCCAACAGCCCGGAGCTCCCCGCCTGGGGTCCCCAGCTCTCCGGCCCGGGTCTCAGAAAGTGGGTGAGTGTCTGGAGCTAGGAGATAAAGGACACGTTGGAGGAGGAAGGAGTCAGACTGGGAGAGACCCCCGTCTCCGGGCCGGGGAGCGAGGTGGGGTCGGGGAGAGGAGGCGGAAATCGAAGCCGCGCCTAAGCCCCAGTTGTTGGGTGGGAGGGTCAGGAAAGCACAGGTGGAGACGACGCCCCCCAGTCTCTCCTAAGTCGCGCGCTCAGCAGGAAGGGGGCAGTGTGGGGCCATTGGCCTGACTCTGCGTGGGCTGGGGCTCCCTGACGTGGACACAATACTCGCACCCACCCGGGGTGGGGGCTGTCGAGGCACCGCCAGAACCCCGCGCGCATCCCCGGCGGGGCCCCCAGTCTCCGGCGCTGGCTTTGCGTCCCCTCGCTCCGCCCGCCCCGCCCCCACCCAGTCCCGGGCTCCCGCCGCCCCCTCGCGGCACAGGGGTGGGGGGGGGCGAGTTTCTCCGCGGGAGCTAGGTGGGCGGGGGCCGGAGCAGGGCGGAGCCCGAGAACCCCGCGGCTTCTCCAAAGCCCCGCGCTGATGGTCAAGGCCGAGCTGGCGTCCCAACACCGCCCCGCGCTTCCTGGTTGATTTCCTGCAGACAAACTTTTCCTGGTGGGGCAGTCCCGCGGGGAGAACGTATCGGGGTGGCAGGGATGCCACCCCGACTGTGCGGCCTCTTGGACGTACACGTCTGGTGGCCTGTGTGGAGAAGGCACGGGCCTGTGCAGACCCTCTCCTCCTGCAGCCCAAAGAGCGCAGGGACACAGAGTGGGTGGGGGTGGGGAGGCCAGAAGGGGACGCTGTGCGTTCCTTAGCGGAAGCCTCACACTCGGCCCAGGAGGAGGAAAGGTGTTTCTTGTTCGGTTGTTAGGAAATACGGCACTGTGTATTCTCCGGGTCTCTGTTATCCTACCTATGAAGTGGGCTCTCTGGTCTCTGAGGTCCCCTCTGGCTCCGGGACCCCGGAAACCAGCTGCCCTGGCTTCTTTTTCTGGCCCACATGCTGTAGGTTTTATCAGTCCTTCCAGATTTGGAGCAGAGGGCTGAGTGAGGCCCAAAGTCCTTCACCATTGTCTAGCTGTCCATACTTTTGCTGGATCGCTGCCACCCCGCCACCCCCATCCCCGTCATGGCAGTAACTTCCCAACACTGTACTCATCTCAAGAGAACCCTCCTGCCCCTCTGGAGAAAGGCCCGCCCCTCACAGGTGTTCCTGACAGCGATGAAATTAGCAGTGACCCCTGATAGACACAGTTCTAGACTCTTCTTTACTTTTCACTTATTGAACAAATTGTTTGTGGGCCCTACACCGACGGCGATTTAGTGAGCCAAGTGCCAGACACAGTTCCGGGCACTGAGACAAAGCTGAGAACAAAATGAAGATTCTTTCCCTGATGGAGCTGACACTTAAAATGGTAGAGGAACAAATAAGAAAATAAATTATAGAGTGTATTGGGAGGTGAAGGGGGAAAAGTTGAGTGTCAGGGGGTGGTGAGGCCAGGAGTGGGGGTACTATTATAAATAAGGTGGCCAAGGAGGCCTTCCTGAGGAGGTGACTTGTGAGCCAAGGCTTTGAAAGAGCGAACTGTGGGAACAACTTGGAGGAAATGAAGATCCTGCAGAGATCAGCCTGTGCAAAGGCCCTGAGGCTGGAATGTGTCCATATTTGAGAACCAGTAAGGAGCCAGTGTGGCTAGGGTGGAGTGAGAGGGTGGGACGAAATGGGAGGCAAGGATGGCTGGAAAGGAATGAAGCCTGTCCGTTTCACAGAGGAGGGAAGGGGTGCTCAGTGGTGGCATGTCAGTTACCCCAGGACATGAAGCGGTGGCAGCAGGGCAGGGTGCCAGATGTGCTGACTCCTGGCCTGTAATATTTTCTCTTCACTTCAGTGGCTACTCATTGGCCACACTGGTTTGTGTCCCTGCAAGGGTCAGGCCTGGCCAAGAGCTAGAAACGTATAGGGGAGCACCCCACCCCCGTGGGCTTAGGACCTTACAGGGTCTCGTACCTCTGCAGTCCGTTCTCCCTGCCCGTGTGTCGTGAGTGCCCCCAGCAGCATCTTCCCCTGGACCCAGAGTGATCCTGTTCTCCTCCCAGTTCCTTCTTCGGCCATCCCCGGTAAACACCCCATTCTGTACCTACATGTAGCCCCTTGAAGAGGACCTATGGTGAAGGGAGAATCCGAGGCAAAGAAGCAGAGTCTCCTAGCCTGAGAACAACAGCAGCAACGTTACCGCCGAGCTCTCTCTGTGACACAAGTACTGTTCTAGGTGTGGTTGTGCATCTCCTCATCAGTGGATGGTAGGTGGCATTATTGCGCCCATTTAACAGATGGGGAAAGAGGCCTGGAGGGGTGACGTCCCTGGCCCGAGGCCATGAAGGTACACAAGGCTTTGGCGTCTTAACCTATTGCTTTGACCGCTAAGCCAGAGCCCCGAAGGCCAGAGGGGAGATGGTCAGTCCCTGCTGGCCATCGGCATTTTGGGAAGAGTGCGGGATGCTTCTGCCTGCCTCCCCCACCCACCCAAGGGGCACATCACCTCTTGCTTCTGGATAAGTTGGTATCCTTGCAGGGAAGTTCCTTTTGCCCCTGTTGGCCTCTTGTCTTAGAGGTTTGGAGGGGGGGAGGGGTGGTAGGGGGATTGAGGTGTGTCCACTGCCCCCTCACAAGAGCTCTGGCCCCGTGACACCCGGAAGCCAGGCTGTCCCCATGATCATGGCCCCCTGGGATCCAGAAGCACCGGCTGCCTTTGAGAGCCCTGACATGGTCACCACGCTGTGTGGAGGCAGGCCTGTTCCCTGCTTGCAAAGGACAGAAATTCCCCACGTGCTCTGCCCTTTGTGAATGACAGTAGGGGACAGGGAAGACCCCCTCAGCGACCTGCGGAGTCACGAAGGATGGCCATCAAGGGCTGAGTCCCCCTTGCACACAGCAGCTGGCTCAGACCCTGGGGCGAGGCCCAGGGACCCGCCCCCCCCCTCCTCTTCCCCATCCTCCCACCCTTTCCAACACTTTCCAACACCCACAGGGAATGTTTATTTTTTTTGTCCCTGAAGATTTAGAGATGTTTGTTTATGATGCAAGTTTGGGCTTCCCTCTGCCATCCTGGAAATCAGGCACCTTCAAAACAAAGGGAACTCAGTAGATAAAATATTCGTGTCCCCTGAGGCCACCGTGTGCCTCCAGAGTGTGGATTTAGAAGCCAAATCACGGCTCTCACAGCCGGGAGGGCCCCAGGGACCACGCTCCCATTTAAAAAAATTTTTTTAATCGAAGAAATCGAATCTCCCAGTCGGGCCCTGGCTTTCCCGTGGTGGCAGACTCCCTGGTGACCTCGGCTGTCCTGTCTCCCCGCTGGTGACTCAGGGCTTGGCTGCCAGCGCCCACGTTCCTGGAGGTTCTTGGAAACGGGATGTGGAATCTCGTTCTTGACTAGGCGCTGGGGCTGTAGCCCCAGCGGGATTTGCATCGCACTCCGTCCCCTCCTGTGCTAGCTCTGCCTGTCACCCTGCCCCTGGCATCGGCGCTGAGCCGAGGTGATGTGGGACACGAGCTTGCGAGAGATGATATGGACTCTCTGTCCACTTGATGGGCATGGCTGACTCAGGCGGGCTCAGCCTTTACAATAACTACACGCTTCAGGGACAGGCCCCGAGGGCCACACGACCGACCACACCTGCATCTTGGAGATCACTGGGGTGATGTTGGTGAGGTAGCTGGGGTCCAGCCCCCTTTGTGTCCCGTGACTTCTTAGTTTGGCTGTAACTTTCCCCGCCACCTGGTGAGTCTGGCGTGATGACCCCACTCACCATGCAGAAATGGTTAATCCGATCAAAGGCATAGCGCTCGTAATGAACGTGGGTCCCTTTGTCCACAGCCTCTCCGGGACAGCCCTGGAGATGTGAGGTTCACTTTTGCCTGACGGCCCGGCCTGGGGCTTCTGGGCTGGGGGGTCTTTAGACCCCATCTTGGCCAAGGGGATGATAGGCTGCCCCAGGAAGGGACAATGGGGTGAATGATAGAGGTTCTGGCCTCCGTAGCCTCCTTGCTGGGGCTCTCTCCTCGCTTCCGCGTGTCTTTGAGCAGGGTGTGGAGGCCCCTCCCCTGGCACTGCCCTGTCCCAGACCCTGTTCTCAGCTGTTTTGCACCAGTGTGATAATAGAACAATGGGCTTCGCCGCAGCCCTTTCCAGGTCCCGCTAGAACCACAGGGCCTTCACCCAAGGGAGGCTGGACCCCAGGAAGGAAGGATTAGTTCTTCCTGGAAGTCAGGTTCACCAGACATCACCACCCCCCCTGCGCCCACACCCTGGCTCCTCTCAGGACGTCTGTTTTTTTTTTTTTTTTTATGTTTTATTTATTTTTGAGAGAGAGAGAGACAGTGTGAGCAGGGGAGGGTCAGAGAGAGTGGGAGACCCAGAATCCGAAGCAGGCTCCAGGCTCTGAGCTAGCTGTCAGCACAGAGCCCAATGCGGGGCTCGAACCCACGAACTGTGAGATCATGACCTGTGCCGAAGCTGGACGCTTAACACACTGAGCCACCCAGGCGCCCCTCAAGACATCTATTTAAAGTGCAGTTACTGTGGTTCACACAGCTCTGCCATGTACCTGGAGAAGCTTGAATAAGTCACTCGGGCCTTAGTTTCCTCATCTGTAGAATGGGGGTGATGATACAGCCACTCTCCTCGGGCTGTCATGGGGGTTGCAGACAGTCCCTGGTCTGGGAGTACTCATTGCCCTTGCCCCCAGCCCTGGGGTGGAGCACTTGGGGGCAGCTCCTCCCAGATGTGGACAGACAGGGGTATTCTCCCTCCAGCAGAGGGTCTTGTTCCAAAAGGGAGTAGTTCTTGGCTCTGACGCTGAGTCCAGTGACTCCCCCCCCTGAATCCCCAGGGAGGCTCATCAGCTGTTGGGTGTTCTGGGCCCCAGGCTCCCTTCCTCTCCTCTCCCTTCCCCCTGCTGGTCAGGCTTCTAAGCCAGCCCTCCTGGGCGCAGTCTCCAGGCCAGGGACTGTGCTGCAGTCCGACCGTTTCTATGGAAACCAGGCAGCCATAGCGGGGTGGGGAGAGGTCCTTTAGGACCAGCATGGGAGGGTGGCCCCGCCTGACGTGCCACCAGGGCAGGGCCTCACCAGCCATCCCTGAGGGCAATGTCATTAACTGCTGTCCTGTATGGAGCACACAGTGCGTGCCAGGCTCCCTCCCCCCCACAACCCCTTCACTGCCTCCCCGCAGTGTCTCATCACAACCCCGGGAGCTAAAAAGTAGTAATGTGGTTTCACCAGGGAGGAAATGGGAGCTCAGAAAGATTAGGCAACTTTCTTGAGGTCACAGGCGAGTAAGAGAAAGAGTTGAGGTTTGAGCCCAAGTTTGCCTAATCATTAGGTATACACCTGCGCCCCTCCCCATCCCCCCCTGACACTTTGTGCCCCTGATGAGCCTCTCCCTTCCTGGTCTCTATCTTACCGCCACTGGGAGCTCTCAGGGGGGCCCCAAGATGTCCCTGCACTTGATGTGGTGGGGGGGAGTGTCCTGCAGGGAGTCAGACCTTGGCCAGCAGCGGGGGGGAGGGCGGCTCTCAGCCCTTCCCCACGTGGTCACAAATACCTGCTGAGCTCCTCACAGGCCAGGAAGCGTCCCAGGCCCAGTGAGCAAGACCTACGGAGCCCCCTGCGCGGTGCCACTGGCCTTCCAGTGATGGCTTCTCCCTGCCTGTCCTGACCCCTCCCCGCCCCGTGCCAGGCCCTTTGCCAAGACATTTGTGCCCACTCTCCCATGCCCTCAGCACCCTGGACGCACTCGTCCGAGGCCACCAGCCAGTAGGGGATGTCGAATCTGAACCCAGCCCTGCGGAGCCCCTTTCCTGTACTTTGTGAACAGCTCCTGTGTGGCCCGAGGCAGACCCTGCCCTCTCTGGGCCTCAGCTTTCTGCCCTGTCCCCAGCGTGAGTTTGGAACACAGCCTCCACGAGGGCCCTGCCACATCTGAGTGTGATCTTGGGTGTTCTGGGTGGGGTTCGAGAGGCCTGGCCCCCGCAGCCCGGCTGTCACTCACTCGCCCGTGCTGACCAAGCGCCTACCGTGGGCCGAGGCCCAGCGGGGGGATTCTTGGACCAGATAACAGCCCTGCCTTCAGAGTCCTGGGTCTCCGGGAGCCCAAGTGCCCACACGTGACTAGGTGTCTGGTCTGGAAGTGGCCAGTGGCCGCCCACACTGTAACCCATGGGAGTCCGGGGGAGGGAGGGAGGGGTTGTGTCCCAGGAAGGCTGCCTGGAGGAGGGGCCATTTGACTCTAAAGAACCAGGGGTGTCGAGGTGGGGGAACCAAGGGCAGGGAGGACCCTCCTGGGGGCAGTCGTTCTGGCTTTACTGGACACTGAGGCCAGAGAGGCCAGCCCGGGGCAGGATGCGGAGGGTCCTGGACTCAGGCTTCAGGGGGCTGCAGCTTGCAGTCTCCCTGCACCAGTTCCTTGCTTGGCTGGTTCCGCCCTTCCCTCAGCCTCCCCTGCAGCCTGGCCTCACCTGGGGAAGCCCTGGGGCCCTTCGGAAGGCAGCTGCTCTGGAAAGGAAGCCCCAGCCCTATGGGCAGGCTTTTTCCATTGTGCACGACTGAATGGCCAAGGAAGAAAGGGAAGTGGGAGTGTGGGCGGAGGGCAGGGCACTTTGCCCCAGGCCCTGCCCGTGCTCCGGTGCCCTCCAGCACTGTACAGCCCCAAGGTTCTCATTACCCCCATTTCCCGGGGGCAGAAGCAGGCTGGGAGGGCCCCAGCGAGCTGCCCAGAGCCCTACAGCAGGTAAGGGGGCAGGATCTGGATCCGAACGCACATCGGGGTCAGCCGTGGTGCAGGGAGTGGAGCCAAGGGAGATGCCCTGTGACCTCACTTGGGTTAAAATGAGGCCAGGCTGGGGGGTTTGGTCGAGTAAGCCTCCGACTCTCCACTGTGGCTCAGGTCATGATCTCACGGTTCGTGGGATTGAGCCTCGTGTTGGGCACCGTGCTGATGGCATGGAGCTGCTTGGGATTTTCTCTCTCCCTCTCACTCTGCCTCTCTCTTTCTCTCTCAAAAGAAATAAAATAAACATTAAAAAAAAATGAGGCTAGGCTGAAAAACAGCTGGAGTGGGAAGGGGAGCAAGTTCAAGGGCATACGGAGGGGCGGCGGGTATATAGGAGTGAGGCAGCCTCCCTCCTGTCCTCCCTGGGCAGGGCCCTGTGCTGTGGGTGAAGAAGGGACAGACATCAGTGCTCAGGGGGTAAGCTGTGCAGAGGCGGGCGCAAGGGATCCCTCTCCCAGGAGACTTCCCTCTTCCCGGGGAGGCCCCTGGGCCCTTTGCTGGTGGTGAGGTCCTTGCTGGGGGGCTGGACTCCGGGGGAGGCCACAGCGGGGCCACCAGCCTGGGTACCTGATGGTGGTGCCTGTGGAGAAAGCCTGTCCCACCCAAGAACACTGCTGATGTCCAGCAGAGCCCAGGACCCTGGAGTCCCCTTCCTGCACCCTGTCCCTGCGGGCTGGCACGGCCACACCCCACAGACCCTGCTCGGCAGGTTCAGGCCTGCGGCGCAGAGGGAAGTGATGGTGGCGAGGGGTCAGCGGACGGAGAAAGGCAGCTGATGCCCCGAGCTGGGGTCGCTGACACAGCCCCGGCCTGGTGGGCTTGTCCTGAGTGCCGGCCAGTATCACGGGGCTGAGGTCAGACTCTGCAAACAGCCCTGCAATCCTTCAGCAAGTGACTGGGTCGGTACCCCAGGACGTCTGTTCCCCGTGGGATGGTACAAGGCCACTGAGAGGAGCAGGCGGTTGAAGGGCCCAGCCGCTCGATGGCTCTCAGAGGCGCGTCGCTCACAGCGCTGAATGAACGGTTGGTTCTCAGCCTCAAACCGTTCCGACTATATGATTCTATTTACGTAACAGCCTGGGAAACAGACAGACAAAGCCAGGGTGCCTGCCAGCAGATCGGGCGTGGCCAGGGGCTGAGGGGAGGGGAGGCTGTGACCAGGGCAGGTGTCCTGATTCGCAGGTGGATCTACACGCGTCCTGAAATATGTGGAACTGCAAACAAACCAAAAAGTGTTAGTTCTGCAGTATGGAAATTAAAGGAAAGGAAGGCCGGAGGGGAGGCCGGAAGAGGAAGGAGGGGTGAGGGCCGGGCCACCCGGTGCTTCCTTTGCTGCGGACGGGTGATGGGGGCGAGCCCGGCTGCCACCAGCAGCGGCTGGCTGCCTCTTGCAGGCAGTCTCCAGGGGGTGCACCTGGGAGCTGGCGGGACACAGGGCTGTGGCCTCTGGAGTCATGAGAAGTGACGGCCAGTGCTGAGGTGCAGGGACAGCACCCTGGTCCTGAGGAACAGGGTGCTTAAACCCAGCCTTCTCCGGGGGAGCTGGCCACCTCCCCCACAATGGCCTTCTTGCCCACCCCCGGCCACCTACCCTCCCCCAGGGTGAGTGTGTGGGGAGGGGACGGCACAGCCACAAAGGCTGGGGGGTTGGGTGGGCTCTTGGCCTTGAATATCACTCACTGGAGACCCTCAAGACCAACTTGTGTGATTGGTTCCAAACTTGAGCTACTTTGCTACTTCCCTCCTGTGCCCGAGTCTAAACCCGCGTATCCACACGCCCACAGCTGCGTTCTCTGTTCTGTTGTGGATTTGTCGGGGTGCTTTGTTTTGTTAGAAGGCGCTCTGAGGCTGGACAACCAGAGGTGACTGAGGACATCTCTGCCTCTGGCCGCCCCGACCTGGGCTTGGAGGGCGTGATTGGCTGGCGCCACCCCCCCCCCCTCCGCCCAAGCTGGCAGCTGGCCTGGGACCCAGGTCTGAGGCCCGGTCAGGGAGGTCCAGCCAGCCCAGCGGAGGGGCAGGCGATGTCTGTGAACGAGGGTAGTTTCCGGCCTTGCCAGAGGAAAGTGGGGCTGGGAAGAGATGCTGGAAAACGCCATGCGGTGGGGTGGGGGCTATGGGAGTTACTCAACTCCGTCTCTGCTGAACTTCATTGGGCTTGATTTCTTCATCTGTAGAATGGGTGTAAAAAGTTCCCATGGCGTGCTGGCTGTTCCCAGCCCAGTGCCAGCCTTCGGAAGCCTTTGCCTCACTGGAGTCTACACTTTTATCTCCTTTGCATAGGTGTTGTGCCGATTGAAGGGGAGGACCAGCAGCCAGCTCATCTCTGTGTCTCCCATACCGGTGCCTGGCACACAGTAGGTGCTCAGGACCTGGGCTGGGGAGGATCGGGAACAGACCCGGGGAGAGGAAGAGGCTGGCAGGGGGTGCCCCCGGCAGGGAGGGGCACAGGCCTTCTGCCAGCTCTCCTGGCCCCACTGGGTCCTGGGGTCACCCCACTCCAGCCCCTGCAGTTTGAAGGAGATTGTCTAGGAGACAGGGAGGGGGATCTTGCTAGGAAGACGGATGGTCCAGGCAAATGTTCAGTGCGGAACCTGGACCCCAGGACTTGGCCAGATCATCTCTCTTCTGGCAAGACTGACCCAGACCACCTCCCAGGAATCTCTGTGCGTTGGTCTCTGTCTGGGCCCGAACGCCTTTCCTCTGAGGCCGTCTGGAAGGCTCCGTGCGGCCTGGTTCCCTGAGGTGTACCCTGTCCCTTTAGGCCCGAGAGGCTCACAGAACTAGAAGGGCTTTAGGAGCCTCCTCCCCACCCATTTTATAGATGAGGAAGCCGAGGCCAGGAAGGCAGAGAGAGTTGCCCTTTCCTCAGACAGCCAGGTGCTAAGCCTGGGCCCTCAGATTTCTTGTGGGTGCTCCACCTGCCGCCCCACCCGACAGGGAGGCCTCACCAGGCCCTCAGGTCCCATCTGGTTGCCCCTGACGCCTGGAAGCTGGGCAGGACCTGAGGCTGAGGCTCGTGTCCCCTCTCAGCTCCAGGACAAGATGGCGGCCAAGCAGCCCCCGCCTCTCATGAAGAAGCACAGCCAGACGGACCTCGTGAGCCGCCTGAAGACCCGCAAGATCCTTGGCGTGGGCGGGGAGGACGATGACGGCGAGGTGCACCGCTCCAAGGTGGGCCCAGGGCCTTCCGGGGACGCCCAGGGTCCGCCCGGACAGCCATCTGGGGAGGCAGGTCCCGCCTGCTGCCTGGGAGAACAGCAGTTGTGACCCGTGTCGCTGCAAGATCCCCAGGACTCGGCTCGTTCATTTCTAGAAACTTAATGGAGATGTCAGGGGAATAATAACAAAAACAAAGATGGATCATTAGAATGAATTTCTTGGTTATTATGTGCCCGTTACTGCAACAATCGATGTATACGTACTATTTAAGCCCGCAAAGCCCTGGGAGATCATTACTGATCCATTGTATAGATAGGAAACTGAGGCTCGGAGAGGCCCAGGACGTGCCCAAGGCCGTACCTGTTAGTGGCAGAGCCAGGCTTTAAGCCCGTGTCTAGCGGACCCCTGAGCTGCTTACCCAGCATATTTTCAGCTCCTTGTAAACTCTGGTGTCCCAAAGAGCAGAGGGGGGTGGCCTCAGTGCGACCTTCCTGGCCTGGGTGATCTTTTGGCTAAGCAGAAGTGCCCAGGTGGGTCCCTGGGCATGCCAGGAGGGGAGCGGGTGGTCCGGGAGCGCCCCCTGACCCCCATCTGTCCACAGATCAGCCAGGTCCTGGGTAATGAAATCAAGTTTGCTGTTCGGGAGCCTCTGGGGCTGAGGTGAGCACTTGCGTGTGAGTTCTGGTCTGTGCGGGCTTGTGGGGGAGGGCCGAGTGAGGCCCCCGTGCCCTCATGCCTGAGATTCCGTCCCATCTCAGTCCCTCCCCCCGACTCCAGCCATCCCTGGACACCTTGGCTGGAGAGGGGAGGGTCCCCCGGGGCCTGGACATGGCAGTGAGAGGCCTGGCTGTGACCTGTCTCTCCATGTGTCCCCAGGGTCTGGCAGTTTGCTTCTGCTGTACTCTTCTCCGGCATCGCCATCATGGTAAGCCCCCGCCCATGGCCCTGGCTCTGGCTGCCTGTGCCCTGCTCCCTCCACAGTCCCAGCTCCTGGCACTCCTTCCCACCTGTACTCAGCCTGCCCTGGAGCACGCAGATCCCGTGGCCCACATTCCTGGCTCCTTGCCTCTCCCCCCCACCCCCCGCCCCCCTGGGAATTCAGAGCCAGGAAGGCTGGGGGACAGTCAAGGTTCTGACAGTGGACTGCCCCAGGGAGCTCAGCCCTGCTTCTGGGGGGAATGAAGGACATGTCCAGGGATGTTTCAACAGCAACCCCCACCCACTTCACCCTGGACTTCCCACCCGTGTCCGCAGGCCCTCGCCTTCCCTGACCAGCTCTACGATGCGGTCTTTGATGGAGTCCAGGTGACCAGCAAGACCCCCATCCGCCTCTATGGAGGTGCCCTCCTCAGTGAGTATTGCTAGGGCAGACGCTAGGGACCAACAGGGACTCAGAGGAGTGTGGGGAAGCTTTTGTGCAGGCTCCCCTTCTCAGCAACTCCCCTCCCTCCCCTTCCCCTGAGGAGTCTGTCTCTGCTGGGTGTGTGCTGCCATCTAGTGGCTGCTGCTGGAATGTACCCAGTGGACTGGGGCAAACTCTGGGTTACTGTGTGTAGCCCACACCTGGTCATTGAGGGACAGAGATGAGTGTGAGGCTCGAGCCCTGCCCTCCAGGACCTCACAGCCTGGGGGAGGAGACACAATCAACACGGTGTCTGCAAAACTCCTCCCACCCTTGGGCCTCTCATCAGAACCATTGTTTCCTGTCTAATTTGTCACACCCAGTGCGTGGTGGGAACCTGAATCACAGTTTTTAAAGCCTCCTCTTTTCTAAAATGTTCCATGGCCCCCTTTACCTGCAGAATCAAGGCCCAGATCCTCCACTTGGCATTCGGGGTGGTCTGTGGGGTGGACCCAGCCTCCCTTCTCAAACCTGCCTCCCCCACACCCCACCGTGGGCGCTGGACTTCAGCCACAGCTCACGATGCCCAGTCCCCCCGTTTCAGAAAGCCTCCGTGCCTTTGAACATGCAGTTTCCCCAACCTTGTGCTAACTGCATTTTTATTTATCCTTCAAGGGTCTGCACCAGTACTGGGGCGGGGGGGGGGGGCAGGGGCTGGTGGAGATTGCGGAAGGAGAGCTGTGGTGATGGGGTTAGGTGAGATGGTGATGGCTTATTTAGTTTGGGGAGTGGGTGGGGGGGACCCGGGAAGTCCGGGTCCTGGCAATTCTGCCAAAAGGAGGAGGAACGCGCCCCTGCGCCTGCCCCCAGGGGGCGGGTGGCTCAGGACGCCTTCCCCAGTCTGCTCCTTGTCCCCCGCCCCCCAGGCATCTCCCTGATCATGTGGAACGCTCTCTACACGGCTGAAAAAGTGATCATCCGATGGACTCTCCTCACTGAAGCCTGTTACTTTGGGGTCCAGTTCTTGGGTGAGTCCAGAGGTGGCAGGGAACCGGGGGTGGGGGCGGGGCAGCTTGGCCCCTGGCTTTCCAGCTCTTGCTGCCTGGTTTCCTGGAAGTGGTGAAGATCCATCCGAGGGAGGGGCCTCACAGGGCCGTGTCTACCTGTAACGGCCACACCCCTGTGCTCACGCATGCACACGCACCCGTGTCCTCTGAAATGCGTACACGCAGACCCGCAGCCTCCCACCGCCCGTGGCTCACACGCACGCCCAGCGTAGGGGTGACCGCACACACACTCGCGCTGGCCCCCAGTGGGGGGCCCGTAGGGGGACATCACATCAGACATGTCTGTGACCTCCCAGCTCAGCACGTCATCTTTTTTTTTTTTTTAAGTTTATGTATTTATTTAGAGAGAGAGCGCGGGAGGGGCAGGGAGAGAGGGAGAGACAGAGAATCCCAAGCGGGCTCCGCACTGTCAGCAGTCGCACTCACCAACAGTGAAATCGTGACCTGAGCCGAAACCAAGGGTCGGACGATTGACTGAGCCGCCCAGGGGCACCTGTCGGTTGAGGGTGGGGCACAGCCCTCCTCTGACGCCTGTCCCTTCGGGTCTTTCTCCCACAGTCGTCACCGCCACGCTCGCCGAGACGGGCCTCGTGTCCCTGGGGACTCTGCTGCTCTTGGCCAGCCGCCTCCTTTTTGTCGCCATCAGTGTTTACTACTATTACCAAGTCGGCCGAAAACCCAAGAAGGTCTAGCCACTCGCTGGGCTGGGGGCCCCTGTGGGGCGGGGAGGCCCTGGGCCGTGATTTCCCTCTGGCCCCTGGAAGGCAGGAAGGACCCTGCCCTGGGCCAGGCCAGCCCCAGGCAGGTGGGGCTGATGGCCTTCCTTTCCTCCTGGGCACCCCCAAACGCTGTGACCCCCTGGGCTTTCACGTTTGGGGAGGGACCGGGCCTGTTACCGTGTGTCGCCCCACACAGTAACGCCTCCTTTTCTTGGGTCTCTTGGCCTCCGGATCCCCTGGACAGACACTGACTGAAGAGCTTGACTCGGGGTATTGGGCTAAGGTGAGGCTCCTGCCCATTCTGCCAGGAGGCCCTCTTTGGTTTGAGAGAGGCTGAGCACCGTCTCCCCTTCCTCCCTACACCCCCAGCCAATCCAGTGCCCACGCAGCTGAACGTGGCTTCCCTGTATGCCTGGAAAAGTCCGGACTCTGCCCCTGTGCCCCAATCCTCCCCACCTGTGGGGGCTGCCCTCCGCCCCTAAGCACACGCACCTGCCCCTCCCGCAGCCCATCTGAGGGCTGACAGGCAGGGCTGGCTGGCTTTGAGCTGGCACCTCCCTTTCAGCCTCTCTGGGAAGCGGGCTGCCTGCAGCCGGAGCCCGGTCCCCAGCCCCAAGCCCCTACTCCCCCACTGGCCTGGGTCCAGAGGCTGCCAGCAGCCCCACCCCCAGGCCGGTCCCCCGACAGTGGACGCAGAGAGGAGTGGACCCCCTGGGATGGGATTTGGAGGTTAGGAAGAGTGAAGCAGTGGCATTTCCTTGCCCCTTGGTACGTCCCTTGGGGTCTGCCGTCTGCCCAGCTCAGTCCCCTTACGCACCCTCCCCGCCCCCAGGGTGCTGCCCCCGAGAGCTGGCGGGGTAGGACTGGGTGCCCTTCAGCCTCAGCAGTGGAAATAAATATTTCAGCAGGCCACTCGCTAGTGTTGTCCCCACCCCCGAAGTGCCCTGGACGAGGCTAACAAGTGGTTCCCTCTGAGCGGAAGACCCCCCAGCCCCTTCTCGTGTGGCCCCCTTCAGCCCTCGGCCCCCACGCCCTCCTTCCCCCTAGGTTACCATGGGCACAGGAGTGGTGGCCCTCGAGGCCTGGGGACAGGTATAGGGAAAGGCCGCCAGGGCCCCAGACATGTGTCTTGCCTTGGGGTAGAGCATTGATGGCTGGAGGTCAGGTGCAGCCCCGCTCTGGCCGCTGCCGGGTAGCCCTCTGCCTGGAGCCCCCCCACCCCATCCCCCAGGCCCGGCTGTCCCTGCAGCCCCGCTGACCCCACTGCTGTCCCACAGCTGAGGGGAGGGGCCTGGGGGTTGGGCGCTGAGCAGAGGGAACGTGGCCGCCAAGGAAAAGCTGCTCTTTCCTGACCTCCACCTCTTGCCTCTGCCCTTTGTGCATCTCCCTAGAGTCAGCTGCTTGCTGACAAGTCCTGGCCATGCAGGGTGCCCGCTGCCACCTCGGGGAGTCCAGTCTGTGGGCAGTGCCCTGCAGGCCGTGGCCATGGCCTCCATGGGGGCCCAGGCCTTTTAAGGCCTGGCTAATCCTCTGGTGGGTGACCTGTGGTTTGTCCTAGTCACCCATGGGCATGCTGGATCGATGGTGGATCGATGCTTTCCCCTCCCTGCCGGGGGAGGCGGGGCACACAGGCAGGGGAGTAGAAAGCACCTGATTTGTAGTCTGGGTGAGGCACCTGCTGGGCAGGCCAAGGCCAGCTGGGGTGGAGGTGGGGCGGGCGGGAGGCGGCCTGGCCTTGTCCTTTGGGTCTGCTGGGCTGGTGCTGTCATGAAATTCTGTGCTGCGTGCTTATTAGACATCGGAGCTAAGCCCAGAGAGACCTAGTGGAGTCTGGCACACATGTGGTCCGGAGATGTGGCTGGGGGGTGGGAGGGGCATTAAGGCAAGGAGCCATTGCTGGGAAGGAGGCAGTGACAAATGGGGAGGGGACCCCACACATCTACTGAAGAAGGTCCAGCCAGCTCTCCATCCTAAAGGTTTGGGAAGACCCCCCCCCCCATCACCCTTTACCTTCGTCCCTGGAGCCCCGCGCCCTCCGTGCCTCAACACCCCTTCTGCCCCACCCCCACCCCAAGCAAGACCACCTTCTTCACAACCACTATTTATTCTTCGTTCTTTCTCTTTTTGTAAGAAACAGTCACAAAACCCAGTGCAAAACCATCAGTGTGAGTGTCCTGTTTTATATTACAAAAACTCCTCTTGATATAGAATATAAAAGGGGGGGTTCACAGGAAATAAACATGATAAATTAGCTCTGCTCTCTACCGCGAGGAACATTTACAGGTTTCAAAATAGACTTTCAACACAGGACCCTTGGGGGAAGGGAAGGAAGAGGGGGCTTGGGAGACTGGGGGGTGCCGGGGCCTCGGCTGGTTTGGGGCGTCCTGGCTGGGCCCCTTAGGTGTAGAAAGGAGGGACCAGAGAACCTCCTAACCCCTCATGTGGGTTCCGTTTTCTAAGAGGCGGCAGCTTCAGAGCAGGAAGGTGGCTTTCAGTCCTGGGTGTATGTGACCAACAGTGTAAGTTGTCCTGTAGAAGCAGGGGTATCCCTACACCCCAACCCCCCCACTGCCCAGCCAGCTCCAAACGTCTGTTCCCAGCACCTGTTACGGGCTTTATGTGGACCAGCCCAGTTAGATCTCAGCGCCTGGGAACGGCCTGAGCCAGACTGGCATGGACCTTTCCTTTTCACGATTCAGAATCTGCAGCCTTGCCAATGGCTACCAGCCTGGCTCAGTGCTAGAGATGGCCTGCTTTCTCTTTCCAGCCCCAGTGTGGGCAGTGGCCAGATTCAGGGCTCCCTGGCATCTTTCTGGAAAGCCCTTGGGGAGGAGTCTCACATCCACCCTTGAACCTGTCTCAGCCAGATGTTCCTCCAGGACCTGCCCTTCTTCCCACTGACTTCTGGGGCCCAGCAAGGGGTGGGAACAGACTAGACGGGAGGAGGCGAGCAGATGCCCTCTGCCTTGAAGGCCCCAGATTCTCCTGGGTGGTGGGGACCATGGGGCCCAGAAGTCTGGGACGCCCCTGAACTAGAGCCACACAGCTGCCACTTAGACCCTGAGTCCCACCAAGCCAGCTGTTTCTATTTTTTCAACTGCAGACTGGCCATTTGCCTCTGCCAGGAAGCCGGAGCTAAGCATGTGGGTGGGTGGGTCTAGAGGGGGCATGCCCGAGGCCCTTCTTAGGCAGGGCTGGGTGACCAGCTGCAGGGGCCCCGGGGATGCCCAGTGGCTGGGGAGGTCAGGGCATCACATATGGAGTAACCAGGACAGGCAGTTACAGGGGCTAATGGGAAGCCCCCGCTTGGAGACCAGGAGGGGCACCTGGGACCTGGGACTAGTGGGGACAGTGGGGGGATGGGAGGGGGAGGGGAAGGGACAGGAGGAGGGTCAAAGCTGATCTTTACAGCAGGCACAGAGCTGGGGCTGCATCTCTGAAGGGCACAGGTAGCCGGGCAGAGAAGCACGGGGCTCCGGGCCACAGCTCGTCTCTCCTAGTGGCCAGGAAGCTGGAAGGGAGGCTGGAAGTGGACACAGGGCCTGGGAGTCATAATGGGCCCCTCCCAGACCCCGATGAGGGACATTGGAGAGGAGGTCCGGCACCACGCTGCCCCTCCCATTGCCATGACCATGGCAGACATCACTAATCGAGTCTAAGTTGCCTGGCAGACATCAATGGGACTATGCTGTCCTTTCCCTCGGACCCCAGGCCAAACCTCAGAGCCTCTGAACAGCCTCCGACACCCACTCCTGATTCACTGGGATCTCAAGGTATCTTGTGATACAGTTGCCAACATTGGTCTAGAACGTAAGGCCTGGGCAGGAGGGACTGATTTGTAGGTGCTGTGTGGGCATCAGCGAGTCTAGGGGAAAGCCTCTCCCTGCCCAAGCCCAGGAGAAACACTCGGACAGTGAAGGGACAGGAAGCCTGGTCACAATGGAAACAAGATGTCTTGGAGCTCCGTAGCCTGCAGAAAATGCATCTCGGTGGAGGGGGAAGGAGGCAATGAGTGGGCCTTAATACTTTGGGAAGGAGAGAGAGCAAGTGGGATGCTATGGGTGCAACCAGAGAAAACCAGAGAACTCTAATGTGTGTGGAGCTGATGCTAAAAAGTTAGAGCAGTCCAAAGGCAGAAGGCTGTCTTGGGAGGTAGTAAGCTCCCCATCCTTGGAGGTATGCAAGAAGAAGGTGGCAAAGTCTTGGCAGAGATCTTGTGGAAGACATCTGAGCCTCAGTTCTGGGTGCGGAGAGGAGAACCAGATGATCTTGGGGGTTCCTTCCAGTCTGGGAGCCACAGAGTTGGTGGAGAACAGGGAAGGGCTGAGGCTTGTGGGGATGAGTGGGCAGTGTGGAAAAGGGACCGTAGTGTGTGTGTGTGTGTGTGTGTGTGTG